>CABHPH010119184.1:0-10722 GCA_902168325.1 Peromyscus nudipes
AAAACAGAAAAAAAAGAGCTAGGGATACCTGATAACCATTGGCTTAGTGTTGGTGAAGGGATTTTAAGGCTTGGGGAAATTGCAGTGCTAGAGTGAGTACATGGTGTAAAACCTAATCCTTCACAATGGGAAGACCCAGCAGACTGGTGCTCTATACTGATGACATTATGTTGATTGGACCAAGTGAACAGGAGGTAGTCACCACTTCAGATTAGTTTATAACACATATTCACAACAGAGGATGGGAAATAAATCCAACCAAACTTTGAGAGCCTTCAGCCTCAGTGAAATTAATTGGAATGCAGTGGTGTAGGGCATACAGAGATATTCCTTCTAAGGTGAAGGACAAGGTAAGGGAAAATGCTAATAGTAGAACACTAGACAATAGTATTCTACTTCATGTAAAAGAACAGAAGATTTCTTTGAATACATCTACACAAACATTCTCTTGAAATATGCCTATGTAAAGCTCATGTTTTTAGCTTTGTAGAATGGACTTTCTTTATAATTTTCTGTTATACAAACTGCACATTGTACAAATATGATTAATTTTACTTTCATAGACTTGTCTCTGGATGCATTATGTTTGACTAAAGGAATTATTTGTACCTCTGAAAAACACAAATCCAACTTTGCATCTGCAGACTAGAAGGAAATTAGCTGACGCCACAATTACTAGTTAAATACTGTGCAGACATTAGAAGGAAGAATGTGATAGAAAGAGTTCTAATTTTGTAACAAACTGAATTGAAAATTAAACATTAAACTCACATTATTAATTAAGTTACTTAATAATATAATTTTTTGAAAAGTGATTGGGTAGTCTTATACCAAATTTGTAGGTGTCCTCAGTTTCAATGGTCAAGCAATAGTTTTACTTTATAAGCAATTTTTAATAAAATTAAAATATAAATATAAAATATAAGCAAATTGTAATCAAAATTTTTACTTTTGATTATAATTTTTAAAAAATATTTATTTATATTATTTTAATATGTATTAGTGTTCTGCCTATATGTATGAATGTGTACCATGTGCATGCCTAGTGCTCATAGAGGTTAGAGGAGGATATCAGATCCTCTGGAACTGGTTTATAGATGGTTGTGAGTAACTGTGTGGGTTCTGAGAATTAAAACTGAGTGCTGTTCAAAAGCAAGTGCTCTTACCCACTGAGCCATTTCTTTGGTCCCAATTTTGATTGTTTCTTGAATAAAAGTTTTAGAATAAGCTATTTCTTAAAATTATCATTGAGAAAGGAGTAAATCACTATCAAATAAAATACATAGAATGACACTTAAAAATTTGTGAAAAGTTACCATGTTTTTAGTTGTAAAGGAGATAACGCATATTAGAAGTATGATTTCTCTATTTTTGAACCTTAAATATGGTTTTAAAAAGAGCCAGGAACAGATATCATCTTGACAAAAGGCAGTATGCTAGATTGTGTTGTGGAATATTATTTTGAGGTGTGTTACTTTTGTTTATGCTGTGGAACATTTGTTTAATGATAAAAAGATGTGCTGCATTCTTTTATGTTGCATTTGTTTATCTCTGTGAAGCTGTGGTACTTTGCCTGTCTAAAACACCTGATTGGTCTAATAAAGGGCTGAACATCCAATAGGTAGGCAGGAGAAAGGATAGGTGGGGCTGGAATAAAAAGTAGGAAGAGAGGGATCAACAAACGAGAAAGGAAGGAAGAGGATCTCAGGGGCCAGTCACCTAGCCACCCAGCTACACAGTCAGCCATGCAGTAAGAAGTAAAGAAATGTATGCAGAAGGTATATGGGATAATATAACAAAAGCTGGCTAGAAATGAGCCAAGCTAAGGCTGGGAATTCATAAGCAATAATAAGAATCCACGTGTATTTATTTGGGAGCTGAGTGGCAGGCTCCCCAAAAGAGCAAAGAACAATAAAGTAACAAAAACAACAACAACAAAAACTACAAGATTATCTTTTATCAGCTTGTTTGCATTGAGGGTAGTATATCCCAATTACTTCCTGTATGATTTCTGCATAAAATTGGCTGAAAGTGACGTTGCATGAGTTTAGAGAAATAAAAGTGAAACACAAACACAAGCCATTATACTCCATTGTTAACATGGGCTGATGGCAAGGAACTACTGGATTCTTGTCTTCTTGTCCTACACAGATTTATTCCCCAACTACTGCCCATGATAACAATAGGGAACCCCAAACGCACCAGAACTACTTACATATGAATTCAAGAAGGCCAATAGTCACTATGATTCAACACGCTTACATAAAACTCCCTATCACTCCCCTCTGCACCCCAATAGTTAGGTATGACTAATTTACAGAACTTCCAACCATCTGGCTCATTCCCTTACACAATTACTGGCTAGTAGCCTGACTCTGGTTCTCTAACCTTGTCTCACCTTTGGAACCCTACTACTACAAATCTAAAATTTAATGTCTGTAAAAAATTCATCACAGCCTGGTAAATTTTTGTGCACCAGACTGAAAAGAGTTATTGGTATTCAAAAAGGATGATGCCTTAAAGTATATAGAAGGCAAGGTATAGCTGAAAGTTTTCCTGTTTCCCACCCAGTCCAAGCTGCTTTGACCCAAATAAACACAAAGAGGCTTATATTAATTAAAACTTCTTAGCCATTAGCTCAGACTAACTACTGACTAGCTCTTACACTTAAACTCAGCCCATTTCTGCTAATCTATAAGTTGCCACATGTTCCGTGACTTTACCTGTGTGTCATTACATGCTGCTCTCTGGACGATGGGCTGGCATCTCCTGACTCAGCTTTCCTCTTCCCAGAATTCTCCTTGTCTACTCCTGCCTATACTTCCTGCCTGGCTACTGGCCAATCAGCATTTTATTTATCAACCAATCAGTGCAACATAGATTCACAGCATACCTAACATCCCACAGCAGCAAGGTGGCAGAGACTAACCTTTGTCCTAAAGATATAAGTATGGTTATAGGAACATAATTCATGAAGCAATTAACTCAAGGTGCTTGCTAAAATAATATCAATTTTATTTCAATTATGGACTGTCTAACCTCATCATCAATAAAAGGGTCTTACAATCTGCAAATTTTTGCAAGACTAAGTGGTATATCATTATTGAACCAATCATCTATAAAATTATGGGGCAGGAGATAGCCATAATGAGAAAATTAAGTAAAGTTAAATACATACATTAAGTCTAGGATAATGTATAAGAACAAATGGTCAAACAGTGATTTTTAAATAATGTACATTGAGATATCCTCCAATTAAGTAAAAGCCATGTGGTGAAGAGATGGAAGGGGGAAGAATGAAATGGTACTTTGGTATCATACATTGAAGTAATTGAAGAAATAACAGGAAAAGAGAATAAAATACAGGATCAAATCAATAAAATCAGGAAACTACAAAAGGAAAAGGACAGCCAGAATTTGATGAAGATATTCTAGTAGTAAAACTGTAGAGCCTTGGTAAACATTAGTTCAGAAAAGTCAAGAGTTGGGTGTGAAGCTAAGATAGAGACATAGATGGGGGAGCCATGTTTGTTTTAAACATCTGGTGCAAACATCTGATTCAGCTAGCTCTAATAGAAATGATCACAGTTTCTTAGGATACCAAGCTAGCAATATTGGACTCTGCTAAAGGATGTTTCTTGGTAACTCCAAATGATTATAAACAAGCATATGGTATCATTTAATATTCTTCTTTCATATAAATTGTTTCAGTTAGCAGAATAATAGTAGTACTTTTTTCCCTATGGCCCATGCCCTATCTAGTCTCAGGTCCTTGGACTCATTAACAGTGGTGAGTGGGCTTTAAATCCAATTTTAAAAAGTGGCTGGTTAACATTTGTTCCACTATTAAACCAGAGGGTATATCTTTCAGGCAGGTCACTATTATAGTTCATAGGGTTCATAGCTGAGTGAGATCAATGGTTACTTTTCTCCTTTGGTAATGAGTATAGTATACTCAATTATTATGAATGCTATGAACAGTAGTCAATAAAGGTGAAGCTTCCAGTTGATCACCAGTTTGCTCTTTCCATGATTTGTGACAAAAATATTTGGTTTTTTAGGTAATAGGGTCTTACCACCAGGTTGTGGAAGGTAACCAATAGCATTGTCAATAGCCTCTAATGTTTGTGGGGTCTATAGTACCCTCTGCCAAACCACTCAAAAAAGATATAACCCATTCCTGCTACTAGGGCTTGTAGATGGTAGTATATGCTGTCTAGTTGGGGAATTGTCCCCCTTATTATATTGTAACTCCATTTAAACCCATTTATGTATGTATATATTTTAGTAAGATTCTGCAGTATCAGGTTTCTATATGACTTATAAAAAGCCATTAGTACTAGTTATTCCTCCTCACATTTCCTTATGCTAAAGAAACATAGCAATAAAAGATTTCCTAATGATATATAGCTATACTCATAAACTATCAAAGAAGCATCTTCTCATAGTAAATGGGAATTAACACAGAGACCCATAACTGGACAGTGCAGAGATTGAGAGATGTTGAAGCACTCAGTCCTAAATGGGATGTCTTCATGAAGCCTTCTCACCTCAAGGCCCAGAGATCTATATGGAAGAGTAGGAAGAAAGCTTGTAAGAGCCAGAGGTCAGAGATGACTCCAAAGAACCAGTGTCTTCCAATATAACAGCACTGAAATAAATATGAACTCACAGAGACTGTGACAGAATGCACAAGACTTGCCTTCAAGCCGGACAAAATCAAATGGGGAAATGGAAATGGACATTATCAAGCCATTCACAATTACAGCTGCTGCAAGAGAGAAAACCAGTTTTCTTTAAAGGAATGTCACTGGGTATATCAAGCATAATCTAGGGTAGGCCCAATGCTCAGGAAGAGTTGGACAATACAAGATGGATTCCATGTTTTCTGTGATTTTCTAAAATTTTGTTTATTTTTTTAAGAGAGAAAAAGAACATGAAGCTGGATGGGTAGGGAAGTGGAGGAGGACCTGAGAAGAATGGAGAAGGTGAAAGCATATGATCAACATATGTTTTATTTATGAAATTCATAAAATAAACAAAAACATAAAAAAAACTTTTCCAACTTGACTGGGCTATGGCAACTAGCTGCTTGTCCTAAAATATCTGCAGATGTGACTAGCTTCAATCAGTTGACTTGAACTCAGTAAGTTGTTTTGAACATTGTGAGTCTCACATATCCTATTGTTTCTGCTGGTTCTGTTACTCTGGACCATTATGTGTCTCATTAATCCTATATAAGCCTGTGTATGTAGCCTAATAAAGTGCAATGGCAGTTACATTTTTCATAAATGTATTAGATCACAAAAAATGTTACAACTTCTACATGGGTTCTCATGCCCACATATTTTGGAATACTCTTCAAACCACGTTCAATTCCCATAGTAAAGAGCATGTAGTTTCTATTATCAATATAAAGCCAAACTCCAACTGCCCCGCTCTTGTGAACTCACAGTTAGAAGAAATAGTAAGAAACATATTCTGAGTTAGTAAATTTGGTGGTGACATGTTACATAATGATTGATAATGTTGTGTGCTTACAGAGCTTTACTTTTATTTGTAAGCTTTTTTTAGTTATTTTTCTATTCCTGTAATAAAATACCTGACAAAATGAAACTTACAGGAGGGTTTATTTTGGCTTATGGGTGCAGAAAATTTGAGTCCATAATGACAGAGATGGCATGGCAACAGGAAGCCAGTAAAGGAAGTTTGGTGCTCACATCTTCATCCACCTGCAGGAAACAGATAATACGATCTGGAAGTTGATCAAAGGTATAAACTCTCAAAGCCCTCCCCTAGCAATTTTTTTCTTCATCAATGGAGTTCTTTTCATAAAGTCCTTTTCAGCATCTATATTTTAACTAGGTATTGCCTATGTCTAGTACTTCCAAAATGACAGAGTTCACACTGACTTCTTTGATTCACTTGGATAAATTATCATAAGGTGGTAGGAATGGAACTAATTTTCTTGTCTACATTTGGATATCCAGTTTTCCCAATACCAATTTTGGAAAAATACTGTCTTTTTGTCAGTGTATATTTTGACATCTTTGTAAAATATTAGATTACTGTGATTATGTATACTCATATTTAGGTTATTTAGACCTCCTGTTTTATTTCTTTATTTTATTTTTGCATATATATTTTGTGCCAATATCATGTTGTTCTTATTACTATATCTCTTCAATATACCTTTAAACATGGTGTGGTAATCCTTCTTGCATTGTTCTTTCTTCTCAGGATTGCTTTGTCTGTCTAGGATCTTTTATAGTTCTATAGTAACTTTAGGATTTCTTTTTCATATGTGTGTCAAGAATGCCATGGGAGTTTTTATTGGGATTGCACTAGATGGCTATATTGCTCTTGGTAGGATGATCATTTTCACAGCAATATTAATTCTACTAATTCATGAGCATGGTAGGCTTTCCAACTTCCAGTGTCTTTCTCAGTACCTTACTTGAGAGATTTAAAGTTTTCATTGTACAGGACTTCCAGCTTTCTGGTTAGGTATATTACTTGATAAATTTTTAGGTTATTGTTGATGGAAGTGTTTGAAAAAGTGTTGATCATATGTAGCATTTTTCTGGTGGGATTTGGGGCATTTCTTATGTATAATATCTAATATGCAAATAGGAATAGTATAAATTATTTTCCAGTTTGTGTCTTTTTAATTTTCTTTTCTAGCCTTATCTCTCTAGCTAGTGTTTCAGGTGCTATGTTGAAAAGCAATGGTGATAATGGAAAACCCTGTCTTGTTCTGAATTTTATTAGGATTGTTTCAAGTTTTTTTTTCTTTTATAATGATGTTCCCTGGAGCCCTACTATCACTAGAATTTTTATTTTGAAGGCATGTTTTCTTCTGGTATTCTCTCCAGGATTGGTTTGGTAGACATGAATCTTTTATCTTATTTTTATCATGGAAATTTTTTCATTCTCTTTTAACTGTGACAAATATCTTTGCTAGATATAGTAGTTTGGGTTGGGACTGTGGTCCTTTAGAAATTGGAGTGCATTGCTATAGGCTCTTTTTGCTTTCAAAGTTTCTATTGAGAAATAAGCAATTATTATGATGGGCTTTTATTTATATGTGATGTTTGGCTTTTTTCTTTTAGCTTTCAATACCCACTTATTTTCTGTATTTAGTTTTTTAACTAAAACATGTTGTGAAGAATTTCTTGTATTGTCTTTTATCTTTGGGTGAGGATGACACATACTGTCTTGGTCTTTTATATTTCTTATGTCTTTGTTATGAAGCCTGGTCATGTGGACATCTTTTGTTGGTCATGTCTCTGATATGAGATTCTAGGCTGCCTCTGTTGAGTGGAAGTTTGGTTCAGTTTTGTTGTTGCCCAAGCTTGCTTGATTTCAGAGTAGGTTCAAGGAGCTGGTAGGAAAATTCTTCGAGTACTCTGTTGACTCAGGATTGAAAAGACAAAGGAAATTCCCATTCTGTGATAAACAAAAGATCCTATTAATGTGATAAATGGGTATACCTACTTGGACTGGTACACAAGCTGTTCTGCTAGATCTTATTATGTCTGGTAAGTGTGAGGATGGTGTGGATGAGCCAGTTCTTTGGACACTCACAAGTCTACACTAGGGTACAGGCTGTGTGACTAAGGCTGGCCCTCAGGGTTGGAGATGGTGTGGGTATACAAGACCTAGAAACTCACAGGCTGGAACAGCATCTTAATGTGTGACCCAGACTTGGCCTGGAGGTTGTGTATGGTGCCAGTGGACTTGAGTCCAGGAGATTCATCGGACTTGACCTTGAGTCCTGGGGATTCATCAGACTTGACCTTTGACTGGTACAAAGGATGTGCATCCAGAACTAGAGTTGGAGATAGGATATTGCCTGTTTAATGTCTTTTTGCTCTCTGCTTATTCATCTATATCAGTCATCTATCTATCTTGTTAGCTACCATCTATCTTATATCCATGATATGTCTATTATTTATCAGGCATCCAAATAATGTAAAATAGGTCAGAAAGTCCTATGTGATGAAAGTACACATTTATAACTATGGAAAGCCAAGCAGCCAGAAGTTTGGACTCTGGCAAATGTAAAGGACAAGGTTAATTATTACTGTAGACTGTGCACTAAAAATAACAGAAGATATTCTAAGCTTACCTCACTCGAGAAAAGAGCCTATAAACAATTGGAGCAAAGCATGTAATAAAAAAGGGAATTTATCTTGAAGTGTGCTTCCTGCAATACCTGTTGTATTCTATCCTGAGTCAGAATTCTACTATCTTCAAGAACTTATCAGGAGCACAGAGTGACATGACCTGCAAATGACACTTATTTCATTTTTATCAAACACTTTAACTAACTAAATATAGTAGATATTGTACGTCTCCAATGGTTTTTTTTTTTTTGTTTGTTTTTTGTTTTTGTTTTTCGAGACAGGGTTTCTCTGTGTAGCTTTGTGCCTTTCCTGGAACTCACTTGGTAGCCCAGGATGGCCTCGAACTCACAGAGATCCGCCTGCCTCTGCCTCCCGAGTGCTGGGATTAAAGGTGTGTGCCACCACCGCCCAGCCGTTTCCAATGTTTTAAACTGCCAAGTTTTTCCAGTTTCAAAGTTTCACTATTTAAGTATAACAATGCCAATATCATTTAATACAAATAAATGTGCCTTTTTGATTTGAGAAAAGTGAAAGTAAGACCAAAAAGCACTCATAAAACTCACAAGCACCTTAACATGGTAATTACTTATGTAAAGACAATGTTTATCAACTCACATCAGACCCTGAATTTAAAGTGCCACCAGCACCCTGCCCATCCATCACCAGCTTTACTTTATCTTCATTAATGTTTTCCTTTTTAAAATTTCTATATTATTTGTCAGTCTTGCGATTATTGACCCATATCCCCTCATGTACCTCCTGGTCTTTCTTCAATCACAAATGGGTTAACCTCAATGTAAATGCGACAGCCAAAATTTGAGCTCCTCTTTCCTCATCCTAAGCAAAGTAAAAGCAAGGATGATATCTCATTCCATTTTCATTCAACATTTTATACATAGCTAAAACTGTAGTAAACATCAATTTAAAATTTGACTTTTTAAATCTGAAAATGCATATATTTTGATAAGTCAATATAAAATAAAATGAAACTTCTAACTCATTTTCTGACTTAGGTTTTGATTCACATTAAGAATATATATTAGCTGGGTGGTGGTGGCGCTCACCTTTAATCCCAGCACTCAGTGTGATTTTGTGTGTGGGGGGAGGTGAATGTGGCATGATGTGTGTTTCACACTTCAGTTTTTTTCTTAAGAGAGAAACACAAAACTTCAACATCAACTGTCTT
The DNA here is from genome assembly GCA_902168325.1 of Peromyscus nudipes. Classification (NCBI taxonomy): domain Eukaryota; kingdom Metazoa; phylum Chordata; class Mammalia; order Rodentia; family Cricetidae; genus Peromyscus; species Peromyscus nudipes. Next base: position 9,316 of record CABHPH010119184.1, read on the forward strand.
TAACAGACACTTTAGAAACTGCAGTGATTTCACAGCAGTATTTTATGATTTGAGATGGTATCTAATCCCTCAGGATTTATGAGAGTCTTGACTTTGAATCCTGAAGAGTTAATGTTAGCCAAGAATATTCTCCTGAATGGTGGATAACTAAGGCAAAATGATTATTTTATCATTCAGATTTCTCATTGCTTTGGATCTGTTGTTTAGTCTTCTTTCAGGATTAATCTCCTCTCATCTAAATCCTAAGACAGACTGACACACAGACACAGACTCAAACACAAACACACACACTCACACTCACACACACACCACAGAAAAGAGAGCAATTCTAAAGCAAGACAGTGAAAATTCTGTCAAGATTCTTATGACTTATTTGATTTCAATGTCATTTCATGTGTTTAAAATGATGTAAAACATCTCAAAAAACCAAAAATAAGAAAGCAATGATTTCCTCTACAATAATCTATGAACTGGATGTAATTTTTCATTTACAACCACACTTAGCTGATCAGCTTTCCCCAGTTTAGAGCCTAGAGGAAAAGTACAAGGCCACCTCAGCATGGCAAAACAGGTATGCGTGGGTCATTTCTGCCGTGCCCGCTCACTATGGCCAGAATCAACTTTAAAGGAGATAAAGAACAACCAGGCCTAAAAACAAAAATGCTCAACTTAGAAAGCAATCATTTTAAACCTTCATTTGTTTCTTTGTAAAGAATATTCTGTAAGCTTATTTTGCAGTTTTCATCCTCAAATAAATAGGAGCATTTCTCTTTGCTACCCACTTTTGACCTTTTCAAAAAGGCTTTTGGATGCATTATTTTCCCTCATTTCACTGGCCTTGTGGAGATGCCCCCTGGCTACCTCTTCATCTGTGTTGAGGAATCCAAACTATACTTGTCATCATTATATCTAATTCAGGACTTTTCACAGCCTACATTTTCTACATAATCAAGAATATATGTATATATATATATATATATATATATATATATATATAATCACTTAAAATGTTAAATATTTATAGTACCAGGCCAGCACTGGGCAGAAAATACACAGCTGTAATCCCAGTATTTGCAAGAGAGAGGCAGAGGACATATTAAGTTCAAGTTGAGGCTCTACAGAGCAAGTTCCAGGCCAGCCAGGGCTACAGTTTCAATCAATCAATCAGTCAATCAATCAATCAATGAAAAGAAATATATCTGTCCAGCGTAAGCTGTGCATTCAGCTATTCACCTTGTACCCTAAGTATCTAATCTCACTCAAGGAGTGGTTGGCCCCTGGGAGAGTTTGGCCTGCTGGTATTTAGGCCCTTGTGCACTCCTTAGCCATTAAGTTTATTGTTCCCTATCTTATGACTGTAGGCCCAGTCCCACCTCACTACTGGATTGCATTGTCCTGAAAAAAAAA
>CABHPH010119187.1:0-11052 GCA_902168325.1 Peromyscus nudipes
AAAAAGAGAAATCATTGTGTTAGTAAGAAGATGAGAGATCTGGAAGGATTTGAGGGAGGGGAAAGAATAAGATCTAAATACAGTGTACAAAAATTTTAAAACAATGTGAGAAAAATGTGATTGAATCAATCTCTGGTACTCAATCATGAAAAAAAATCTGTGGTGAAACAGGCATAAATGCTATTATCACTATTACACTATTTCCACACAACCAAAAATTATGAAAGCATCAGTAATTTAAACTGTTTCATAAAGATAAGCCTTCAGATCTTGTCATCCAGCCCTTTTTTAAATTATGAAAATCATGCCAAGAATACTGAAATGGGTATTGAGATGGTAGGAACTGAGCTTTTATTTTTTTCTCAAAATTGAATCTAGTTTTATGAGCCTGAATTAACAAATTAATAAAAAGAGACTATTTCTACATGATTGGAAACTACAGGGGAAAGATTATTACTATGATGGAACATGGAACACAATGTACTTTATTGACTGCTGCAAATTATATTTGCAGTGTTATTATGATACATTGATTTCCTACAAAAGTACAAAATGAATATATTCCTGACATTTTGTTTGTGAAAATAAAAGAGTTTTCTGTCATTAAAATATATTTTATTTGCTTAAAAATGATGTGCTTATTTTGATTTCCCTGTTATGATCAGTATATCTAATTAGTAAGAAAGGAACTCAGTATGCACAAAGCTCATTATAGACTTGTCTCATGAGCTATTACTGTTTATTTGCACATACTGAAAATCTACCATAAAGATTCTTGATGAGATGAAAAGCAACATGAAAGAGTTGCTTTCATTTCTTACACAAGCTGCTGGAAAATTCCAGGTTCACCACACCATTTACTGTTTTAAAGCAGCGACAGGATAAATGGTATGTTCTTGGAGAGAAATATGTCATCAGTAATAAACAATTCTAAAATCACTCAAGCAAGTAATGCATTGTAGGTCAAAAACTACACCCCTGACAATACTGCACATGATGGTAATATTACACATGTCATATTTGAAGAAGGAAATGCTTTTCTACTTCTACATACTCAACAAATTGTAGTACTTGCTGACACAGCAATATGAAGGATTTGTAGAAGTGGTGTAGCAGCACATTGACAAGTTTCATAAAATGTAACACAACAAATCTGGGATGTAATTATTACAAGAAACTCATCAGGGATATTATAGAAATAATAAATTGTAATGTAATTATACCAAAATAAATGTTCAGTGGAATTGAATATTAGGTCCCACACGATGAAGAAAGCTACTCTTTATCGTCTGTCTAATGGTTCTTGCTATTGGTTGAGAAATAGAAGGGAACTGGGCTTCTTCATTTATGGTTTACACACATTACATTTATCCTTTATTCAACTCTAGATAAATTAATTGTAAAAACAGCAATGTACATCTCCTCTAATTTCAGTAAACTATAGCCATAGATCCATATGAATATTATTTTCAGTGCTTAAATATTTAAACAATGTCAAAATGCTTGAATAAAATACCTAGATAGAGAAATAATCTACAGCTATTATACCTATTTTCAAAGGAAATTCACAATATGGCACTGAAGAACGATGAATAAGGAAATTTTTTTTTTATGTAAAAGGCAAAACACATTCACACAGAATAATTTTACAACTTTGAAGAACCAGCTCTCTCCACCTAACCTATTTTGGAAGACATGCATTGTGATGATCTATCACATTTCCACGTTTGTATGAGCTGCTTTGTTGCTAGGTTTTATTTGCTTGAGTATGTGTGCATTAGAAAGTCACCAAAAAATGAGAGGGACTATTCTACGATTTGTACTTAATATTTTTCTCCAGAGATTTCCTAGACCTACCTGCTAGAACAAGTGTTGCTTAGAGAATTTGTTAATTTAACTTTTCCCCTAACCTTCACTATTACAACATATGACTCAAATTCTCAAATTTCTCACATACATAGAATACAGAGTCACCTACACAAAATTCAATTTTCTCTTTTCCAGGTCAAGTATCTAGACTCCCATTTATACCCTAATATTAGTGAACCTAATCTTGATCACAGACAGTGCCTGCAGTCCCTCACACCTCCATCCACCAAGGAAAAGATTTTCACCTTCCCAGGCCTGGAAGGGTAACTTTTGAACTATTTTCCCAACTTAGTTCTTCCTGCATACCCCACCATGAAACAGTTAAGGGAGCTACCCTCAACTGAGCTTCTAAACTCTACTAAGCATGTCTTGCTTCCTGGATACACAAGCAAAGCCCTTGCTCCAGCTCTCCCACATCTTGACCAATCATTTATCCTTAATACTACTAAAAAATTGAGAAAACAATCCTACAGGGTTGGAGAGGACCCACCCCCATTACCTATCTTTCCAAAAATCTAGATCCAACAGTTAAAGGAAGGCAGTCCCCCTATTGGCTCAGGTGGATTTAAGCTCAACTTTGGTTGCCCTCTTTCTGTCATCTCTCCACATTGTCTCAAGAACCTCCTATCAGACAAGAGCTTCCTCTCTTTCTGTCCTTCTAATCTTCAACTCTTTCACATTGCCTATATAGAAAATTCCTATATCTCATATGATTCCTGTTCTCCTCTCAACACTGTTATCCACATTCCCAAGGCCACTATCCTCATGCACTCCTGCCTAGAATCACTGACCTACAAAAATTCAAAACTTTCTATTCCACCTTTGTCATTTTGTGATTATCCCTTGTTCATTGATGGAAGGTTGTCTTCCATCTCCATAGGCTCCCGTCTACTGGTCTATGTCATAGTATTCTCTGACAGGGATAGATTATTAGATTCTGCCCCTTTACCATAAGGTACTACTTCTCAAAAGACAGAACTCAGAGACTTCACTAGAGTCCTCATATTAACATGAGACAAACCATCAACAAATATACAGATTCCAAATATGCATCCCATGTCCTACACCACCATGGTTCAATTGTCAAGAGAAGGGCTTCCTCACTACCAAGAGTACATCTATTACCAACAGGCCTCCAATAATAAAGCTGCTAGAAGCCTCATATCATACCAACAAGGTGGTTGTTATTCACTGTCAAGGTCACTAGGCCCCTACCTATGTTATAGCTTTGGAAAATGCTTTTGCTCTCATGGCTGCTAAAGAGGTCAGCCAACACCCCATTCAAATGCCTCCATTTTCTTCTTGGCCCCTCCGAACTTAATGCCTACCTACTATGAGTCCTAACAAGAGACTATCCAGACCATGTAAGCCACTTTGGGGCTCTGTAGTTGGTTTATTAACTCTTTGCTCTTTTACTTTTTGGGGGTTGCCTGCCACCCAGCTCCCAAATAAATCACTCAGACACTTATTCTTACTGATGAATGCCACGCTATAGCTTGGCTTGTTTCTAGTTAGGTTTTCTTAAATTATCCCATCTATCTTTTGCCTCTAGACTTTTACCTTTCTCAATTCTATAGGTTTTCTTTACTTCTTACTCTGGCTTGCTGTGTAACTGGCAGGCTGACCCTTGATACCCTCCTCTCTTTTTTTTCCCTTTTCCTCAATCTTATTTTCCCAGATTTCTCCTCCTATTCATTCTCTCTGCCTGCCAGCACCACCTATCCTTTCTCTTGCTTAGCTATTGGCTGTTTATCACTTTATTAGACCAATCACATGTTTTAGACCAGAAAGCAAAACAGCTTCATAGAGTTAAACAAACACAACATAAAAGAATATAACACATTTTTGCATCATTAAACAAATGTTCTACAGCATAAAATAGTGCAACACATCTTCACCTAAGTTTCTACAACAGGCCCCCAAGGGTAGCTTCTTCTACAAGGCAAGTTTTATCTCCCTGAAGCTCAGGAAAAATGCTTCCTGACAGCTAGTCACAGGTCCTTTCACACTGGGTCTCAAACTCTCTACTGCTTCTTCCAACCTCTCTTCTTTCACCACAGCCTTTCTGCCATTCTTAGAGTTATCACCTGGGAAAGCTCCACTTGTCCTCAAACCTCCCTACAGGCGACCTCTTAACCCACCTCTTCCTTCAATCAACATCAATTTTGGGTTAATCTTCCACTGCAAGTCTGGCAGATAGATTTCACATATATGCTTGCTAAAAAAACATAAACATCTTCTTACTATGGAAGATATTTTCTCAAAATGGTTAAGAGTTTTACCTAGTAGGTACTATAACTGAGAGTGCATAAGTGTTCTATCTTTAATTTATGAACGATACTTTGTCTTTTGCTCATATTTGGACTTCCTAGATCCATACAATCAGACAACAGCTTAGCATTCTTCCGCAAAGTCACCCAGTTTGTTTCAAAGGCCTTAGAGGTACAATGGCATCTCCCCATTCCCTACCATCCTTGGGAAAGTAAAAGAACTAATGGAAATATTAAGACACATCTATCAAAAACTATGTTCTGTATTTCACCTTCCTTGTACCCAACACCTACCTCTAGCCTTAATCCACATTTTTACTATACCCTGAACACCTTCCTTCCTCAGCCCATTTGAATTAATGTATGACCACTCTTTTCTCTATTAATCTCCTCTGAAACTAGGTCCACTTTACAGTTACTAGACTTCTCTCACTCTCTTAAGATACCATCTTCAGGAACATGATGAGTATGTCCTCCTCCCAGATCTCCACTGACACTAGCACCCAAAACCATTGTACCTGGAGACTAATGATTTCTCCCTGCAGGCTCTAGATTGGATGGGCCCATTATTTGTCTCCTTTACCACATTAACTACAGCCAAACTTTAAGGACTGGCAACTTGGATCCATCTATAGGGGCTCAAGTGAGCTCTGACCCTGGACCCGATAAGCACTCTGGTCACTTGAAGAGACCAATAAATCTTAAGCTCTCTCACCTACAGCCTATCACTGAGGATGGATTCTTTCCTTTTTTTGCTCTTACAATGACTCCTTTTAACCCTTCCAATGTTCAAAACCATGCATCAGGCCTTGAATTGCTCACCACCAAAAAGGGAGTCACCCTTATCCTCCTAAATGGACAAGGTTGATAAAACTTAAATCAGTCTTGCCAATTGGACAATAAAAAATAAACAAAAACTTATATGAACTGGCTTACATACTATGGCCTCTAGGGACTGTATCCAACCTGTGGACCTTCCTTGAGCCCTTAGATCCTTCCTTTATTTGCCTACTAGTATCCATACTTCTTACAATAACCATCATCCCCCATCTCTTCAGATTCATTCAAGAGAAAATGAGTGAAATAATCCAGTAGTCATTAAACTAGATGTTTCTGACTGAAATTCCTCAGATCTCTTACTTTTGCCTGTCAGCTTGCCTCTGCTTTGGACCAGATACCACCACCACTGAGCAGAAAGCCATCAGAGGAGGATTACAGTTGCTCCTTTCCAACAACAAAAGACTGTAACATTAGATTATTGTAGAATATTATTTTAAGGTGTGTTACTTTTGCTTATGTTACATTTGTTTAACTCTGTGAAGCTGTGTTACTTTGCCTGTCTAAAATACCAGATGGTCTACTAAAAAGCTGAATGGCCAATAGTGAGACAGGAGAAAAGATAGGTTGGCTTGGCAGGCAGAAAGAATAAGAAGAAGGAGAAGTATAGGAGGAAAAGAAGAAAGAATGAGAGAAAAAGAAGAGGAGGATTCTAGGGGCCAGCCAACCAGCCACACAACCAGTAATTGAGTAAGAAAAGAAAAAAGCCCAGAGGCAAAAAATAGACAAGATAAATTGAGTTAAGAAAAGCTGGCAAGAAACAAGCCAAGCTAAAGCTGGGCATTTATAATTAAGAATAAGCCTCTATACGTGATTTATTTGGGAGCTAAGTGGTAGGTCCCCCAAAAAAGTAAAAAAAAAAAAAAATTGGCACCCAACATGGGGCCGAATTTCCATGTAGGGCTTAAGAAAACTGAGGGGAGAAAAAGGAGGGTAAGGCTCCTCTAAGAGTTTCTGCCTGCTGTCAAGCCCCTGAGAAGTCAGTATAATAAGTAGGAACAGCAACAATAACAACAACAACAAACAAGTAAAAATGCCTGCTACAGAGCAAGTCTTGGCATTTTACAGCTCTTGGAAGATTGAATGCAGTTCTTGTTCATTTACCTCCAACTGGGCAGCAAGCTTTAGGCTTTCACAAACCAAGAAGCAGACAATGCCAACCAAGAGCTTCACTTAGAGGATCCAGGTGTAGGTTAGCAGTTTTAAGGTTTTCTCACAGGGTCAAAAATTCTAAAAATACAGTAAAAGAGGTCGAGATGAGAAAAACCTCTGAACAGATTCCTTTGTGTTTAATATGGAATTTAAGATGTTTTGTTGACCTAAGGTTTTCATGACAATTAGACACATCTGTTCCTGGCAGCACCAACTTACTTCAGATATGATGGGCATTGAAGAGACTCTATATGGCATTTATTTTCATTGTCAAAAGGTTATCCACTGGACAAAGAAACTGCTGACCATGTGCTGTAAAGATTGGACATGCAGGGCACGCAGAAAAAAAGACTGCTGAACTTTGCCGAAACAAGGAAGGCAGTCCTTCAAAATTCCTGCTTTACAGAAGAGGATGCCAGATATTATGCAGGACACAGAGGAAATTAACTGACAAACATTTCCTACCCAATACAGGACAGTCCTTCAAATTTCCTGCTTCACTGAACAGTTTACCAGATATTTTGGACCTTTATGCTGAAGATGGATACCCCAATATTGCAGAGGAGCTTTGGGTGAGAGTCAGGTCAAACAAATGTCCCTGTCATTAGATAATATTACATCCTTCTGGGTCTTTGATGGAATTGAAGATGAGATAGTTATAGTTGCAGTTTTCTTTAGTTATGATAGAAAATAAGTTAGGTTTAAAACTTTAGATTCACTAAGATAGGGCAGAGGATGCATTATTTTCTGAATATGCTGTCTACAAATGGACAGAATATTGTAATTGTAATTCTTACTTGATAACTGATTTTGTTGTGTATAGTTTTATTATGTTAAAGTTAAAAAAACTTTCTTTTTGTTTAGACAAAATTGCAGAAATGTTGAAGAGTATTATTGTAAGGTATGATACTTTTGTTTATGTTGCTTTTGTTTAACACTGTGAAGGTGTGTTTCTTTGCCTGTCTAAAGCACCTGATGGTCTAATAAAGAGCTGAACAGCCAATAATGAGGCAGGAAAAAGGATAGGTTGGGCTAACATGCCAAGAGAATAAGAAGGAAAAAATCTGGGAGGAAAATAAGAAGGAATGAAAGAACAAGAAGAGGAATATTCTAGAGGCCAGCCAGACAGACACACAGCCAGCCTTGGAATAAGAGTGAAAGTAAGATTACAGAAAAGAAAAGAAAAAAGCCCAGAGGCAAAAGGCAGACAGGTTAATTTGAGTTAAGAAAAGCTGGCAAACTTAGGCCAGTAATTTATAATTATGAATAAGACTCCATGTGTGATTTACTTAGGAGCTGGGTGACTAGCCCCTAAAAGAGTTTTAAAAAAAGAAAAAGTAAAGAAAAAAAAAACATTAGATCAAAAAGTTGGCTCCATTATGGTAGTACTGCTTACCATGTCCTAATATTGCACCCTGTGTCCCCCAAAAGGCCAGATTCTTACTGGGTAAACAAAAGGGTTTCTGCTGGTAAAGAACAGGATTCTTACCTGGTAAACAGAAGAAACCTAAACTCAACACTCCTCAGAAAACTTCTGATACAGTTTTTCTCAGGAAAGTCATGAAATTTTATACTGCCAAGTTGCTGTTCTCTATTCCCATTAGACAATCTGTCATTTTGTTATGCAATAGCTAATTTTTTTAGCTGTGAAATGGTTTAGTTTGATGGTTTTGCTGAGCTTGCTTACACTCATAAAATTATTAAAATAAGATCTCTACTATGAGTTTAGTTAACTCAATAAATACTATATGGCCTCTGCTAGAAATACCTTTATACCAAATGTTCCATTATCATTTCTGACATTTATATAAAATTTGTTTCCTTTGGAAATGAGACTAAAAATATATATTAAAATTAATTGATGTTTTTACTTTATATTAAAACTATTAAAAATGATATTGGTTTTTATCTTTTATATACAATTCTATAATTTTTTACAAACACAAATATACATATATGTATATGTGCATATATATGTGAATATATAAGTATGTGTGTGTTTATAAAAATTAATAAAGTATACATATACATATATGTATATATATATGTACATATGTATATATACTTGCAGCTGAAACAATGGTCAAGGTACAGATATAGTAACTCTATTTAGTTTCAATCTAACCTCATCAGTTAGCTCATGGATAGATAGTACCTCTCTTTTATTTATCACTATAATTTTAACATTTTAAGTTTATCATGAAAACATGATCATACAACATCCAAGTCATGAAGGCTAGCTTCATTCATATAACATAATACTTTCAAGATTATTCATTTTGCTCTTTCTGTTATTGTGCTGTCTGACACTTTTCCTGTGGACCAATGACACAAATGTCTTTTCACCCAAGAGAGAACACCAAAGACAAACCAAAGTAACAATTTCATCAATCCAAACTGGTAAATCCATAAGTTTATCTGGCTATTTGTAAAAACATAGGTGAGGATTTACAAGAATGAGCATGACACAAAGACAGCTGCAATAATGAAATGTCCATCCCAATTTGGTAAAAACTCAATAAAGTTGAACTCAGAAGTATTTCTACTTGACTTTTAAGCATCAAAACATAGTAGAAGGTATCTTCCAGGTAGTTCAGATCTTTGAAAATTCTTCTTTCCAAGAAGTAGTTTACTGTTTCTATGACCTTGTGAAGTGGACTTGTAAGACTTAAACATGTCAGCTTTCAATGATTTTATGAGTTTTGTGAGGTTTCCTACTCCATTCTCGTGAGAATGTTTCAGTTAGAAGCAATCTGTTGTGCAGTACTCCATTCCTTCCTCTTGCTCTACATTTTTTCCACTGTGCTTTCTGCAATATTCCTTAGTCTTGTTGAAGATGATAAAAATGATCATCAACAAGTGTCACTTACTCTCAGGAGCTTCTTCCATTGCTCTGGAGCATGCCTTACATTCAATGTGAAAACTTGATTATACTCATGACAATCATGCCACTATTGAATCATCAGACATACTTTGCCTGCTATTCAGATACTATAGCATGAAGGGTATATAGCTTATCTGGACTATTGGTGAAAATTCTTCTGCAGCAGGTTTCTTAGTACCTTCTGGTACTACAGAAATAGTCACTAGCAGAGGAGCATATAGCTCAGTACCATATTGATTTCAACATGTCTTCAACACCATAAACATGTGGTGTCATTAGCCAAAGTATATTACCACCTGTGGCGGTATTGTGTTCCCCAAAATATTGTGTACCTTAATAAACTTATCTGGGGTCAGAGACAGAACAGCCACAATATTAAACAGAGGTTAAGCAGTGGTAGCACATGCCTTTAATCCTAGCATTCCAGAGGCAGAAATCCATGTGTTCAAGGATACAGCCAATTATGGTGACTCACGCCTTTAATCCCAGAAAGCAAGCCTTTAATCTCAGGGAGTGGTAGTAGAAAGCAGAAAGGTTTATAAGGTGTGAGGACCAGAAACTAGAGGCATTTGGCCTGGAGAGGCATTTGGCCTGGAGAGGCATTTGGCCTGGTTAGGCATTTTGGCTGGTTAAGCTTTCAGGCTTCTAGCAGCAGTTCAGCTGAGAGCCATTTGGATATGAGGACACAGAAGCTTCCAGTCTGAGGAAACAGGAGCAGCTGAAGAACTGGTGAGGTGAGGTGGCTGTGGCTTGTTCTGTCTCTCTGACGATCCAGTATTTCACCCCAATAACTGGCCCCGGGTTTAATTTTATTAATAAGAACTTTTAAGATTCATGCTACAACCACCCAATTCTGGCATGTACCCAAGTATTCCAGGAAATATAAGAATACCTGCAGATTTGTTATACTTAGAGGCATGGGCAACTTTAGAATTTCTTCTATAGCTTTGTCAGGTATCATATGCTTCTTTCCAGACCATATTACTGTAAGTATTTTTACACCTATATCTGACCTTTGTACATTGTTTGGATTGATCTTCCATCTCTACCTTTTTGGTACACCAGTATGTATTAGTATTTTTTATTTTAAAACACTCAGCATTTAGCAATATGCTATTTATGTGTTGAAAACTTTGCACAGAGAGCAGGCTCATTAACCAAACAGGATCTCCGGCCACCATCCAATGAAAAATAATGCAACTGGGAAGGCAACATCTGAAAGTTTAATATTGACCATTCCAAATGAATACAAATTTGTTTGGAGATCTGGTAGCTAAATGATATAGTATAGCATGGAAAGATCACATCATTTGTATCAGCTGTGAAAAAGAGAAACACAGCATTTTTGCTTTCCATCAGCATTTTCCTTAGGAACTGTCATCTGTTTTCTTCGTCCTTCATTTCTCCCCAAGTGTTTAGCACCTTACAAAATCCATCCATGTTCTTGTGTATATTGCTTATGTCTTTCAAAACCTCTTCTACTTTTAATGATCACTCCTCATCATGGACATCATCAAAACCACTAATGCTTCATCAAAACCACTAAAATTGATGAATTTACTTCTTTATCAAATCTCAGTTGAGCACAGTTCTATCAAAACTGGTTAACTAATTACCCAAAGCACTTCCATGCAATCAACACCATAGAAAGAGGGCATACTATTCAATAATATATGGGGAAAAGTTGTTACACTGTGATTTCACTTTCAGACACTCCATTTTCCCACAGATATGTCTTAGTTGTTATATGTTTGAGTACCATCTGTAGGGGCCATGCCACCACTAATTCATGGCACATCTTTGCTTTTGTATGTCTCTATTCAGACACAAAATGTGATATGTGACACTTCTTGTGAAGAAATGACACAAATGCCTCTTCACCCATGGTAGGGGACCAAATAAATACAAAAAGTAACAAGCCAAGGTCCACCTAGGTGAATCATTGTGCTTACTGGTTACCTACAGAGTATGGCTAAGGAGTTTCTTAAAAGAACCAAAAAGGCCGGGCGTTGGTGGCCCATGCCTTTAATCCCAGCACTC
>CABHPH010119187.1:11452-23926 GCA_902168325.1 Peromyscus nudipes
GAGGCAGAGTCAGGCGGATCTCTGTGAGTTCGAGGCCAGCCTGGGCTACCAAGTGAGCTCCAGGAAAGGCACAAAGCTACACAGAGAAACCCTGTCTCAAAAAAAAAAAAACCAAAAAACAAAACAAAAAAAAAGAACCAAAAAGATACAAAGGCAACTGTATCATTACAACACCAAACATGGGTGACAGCTTACAGAAACTGAAGTCTGTAGCTTTCTGAACAACTTGAAGACAGCTGGACAGGTCAGAAATTTGACTTCAGACAGCCTAGGTCTTTGAGTACCTCCTCCTTCTGTATTTGTTTACTACTTCTACAACCTTTGGTAACACCTGCAAGTTATATAAGTTCTGGCTAACTAGTACTAGTAAAGATGGTTGCTTTTGAAGCTTCCTAAGCCCCCCTCCTATGGGAAATGTTTCAAATTTAGAGGGAATTACTACACAATACATGAGGTTGCTCCTCTTGTTAGTGAGTAGGTCATTAATGCATGATTATAATACATTTAATACACTAACCTGTTAAAGCACATTTAGATTGTTTCTAGTTTTAGAGAACTATTAATAAAATATCACAAAACATACTCAGAACTTTGAGAGGTTTTTAACTTATGAAATTTACTATATTAATCTATAAAATATGGGATATTATTCTAAAAACTATATAAGTTTGATTACAGAATCCAATTGAACTGAAAATCAAACACAGATAGAATAAAAAATTCAAATCTATGTCCCAAACCCAAAGGCACTCCAGTTTGTAGAAGAAATACTATTATAGTATTATATTAATCACAGTTTGTAGAAGTATTATATTATTATTAGAAGTATTATATTATTATTAGAAGTTAATAGAAGTATTATTGTATAGTATTATATTAATCCAGTTTGTAGAAGAAATACTATTATACTATTATATTAATCACATATTGACTCTCACACATTAATAGTGGGAAACTGTGGTGTTATTATGTTCCCCAAAATATTGTCCACTCTAATGAACTTATCTGGGGTCAGAGAACAGAACAGCCAGTAGATATAGATGCCAGAAAATGGTGACACACATACCTTTAATCCTAGCATTCCAGAGGCAGAGATTGATCTGGATGTCTGTGAGTTCAAGGCCACACTGGAAATAGCCAGGCATGCTAAAAAAGAGCATTTAATCCCAGGAAGTGATGGCAGGAAGCAGAAAGGTATTTAAGGCTTGAGGACAAGGAACTAGAGCTGGGTTAAGCTTCAGGCTTTTGAGCAGCAGTTCAGCTGAAATCCATTTGGATGAGGACTCAGAATCTTCCAGTCTGAGGAAACAGGATCAGCTGAGGAACTGGCAAAGTGAGGTGACTGTGGCTTGTTCCGCTTCTCTGATCTCCTAGCGTTCATCCCAATACCCGGCTCTGGGTTTGTTTTTATTAATAAGACTCTTTAAGATTCATGCTACAGGAAACTTCTAGACAAAACTAATCAGAGAAATTCAGGACAAAACTGATGTTATAAAACAAATGGTCCTAACAGATTTTTAAAGAAAATTTCACCCAAGCACAAAACCATATATGGACTTTCTCCAAAATTAACCACACACTGGGACACAAAGCAAGACTTAATATATACAAGAATATTGAAAGAACACTCTGCATCCTACCTAACCACAACAGATTAAAGTTGGATGCCAAAAACAAAACAAAACAAAAAACAAAACAAAAAAAAAAACAAAACAAAATGAACAACAACAACAACAAAATCAGAAAGCCTATCAACTCATGGAAGCTGAAGAACATTCACCTAAATAAAAAATTAGGTGACGATGGAAATTAAGAAAGATATTGCTGTGGCTGATTGATTGATAAATAAAACACTGATTGGCCAGTAGCCAGGCAAGAAGTATAGGCAGGACTAGCAGAGAGGAGAATTCTGGGAACAGGAAGGCTGAGGCAGAGGAGAGGCTGCCAGCTGCCACCATGAGAAGATATTAAGATACCGGTAAGCCATGAGCCACATGGCAACTTATAGATTAATAGAAATGGGTTAATTTAAGATATAAGAACAGTTAGCAAGAAGCCTGTCACAGCCATACAATTTGTAAGCAATACAAGTCTGTGTGTTTACTTGGTTGGGTCTGAGCGGCCTTGGTACTGGCGGGTAAGAGTAATTTGTCCTGACTGTGGGCCAGGCAGGAAAACTCTAGGTACAAATGGCGCCCAATGGCTCAAATTTCCACCTTAATCCTGGAAACATTTAATAAACAATTCTAAATGGAGCCAAAAACAGGTTCCTACTTCATGACTTATACAGGAGGCTAGATGCTGCAACATGCAAGCTTGAGCTACTCTATAGCAGGTTTGTGGCGTGTGGGCTTGACCTATGCTATGTTACACAGAGGTCTCTCCAAGGTGTGCACAATGCTGTGTGTTGGATACGGTTTTGCTAGTTAAAAAAAAAAGAAAAAAAAAGAGGTTTCTGGGCTACACGTTGCTTAGATAAAAGCATAGGCCCACTATGGCTCCTAGCTCTAGTGGTGAATTATCTCTACAATGCTGAAAAACTAAATTGGGTGAGCTAACATCCAATACTTCTACTTTAGTACTAACTGCTACAGTTTAAACCAATAGTTACACAATAAGGCAGATTCAGATGGAACAAGACTTTAGATGGTTTACAATGTAGGTAAAAATGTACATAGGCTTGAAAGAGAGAGAAAAAGAAATATATGCATTTATATAAACAAATAGATAGCTTTTAAAAATAAAGTCTTTAAAGAGACAGTAAAGGTAGTATAAAAATAAGCTACATCAAGATGGATATTACACAGAGAATCTGGATTGTGTTGTCTTTGGTATTCTTAACTGCAGAAAAACATTCGATAGTAAAAACTGTTGAGTTAAACCAATGTGGATATTTTAAAGGTACCTTGACTTCAAAATTTGGATGTAAGGATATGTTGCTTTGGAAAGGAGGCTCTGCTTTTTTTTTCCACATAAAAAGCAAGAGGCTATGGATTTGTTCCAGATTAAGATACCTCAGGTTTAACCAGCCAAGACCCCCTGAAATGTCTCCAATGACATCATAGCCCAGATGATTCAACATCCAGAACAGTTTCAAGACAACTGGCTCAGACAATACACCCTCACGGATTACTCCATAATCCTAAAAATTTCTTTGTGTCCCCATAAGATACAACGCCCCCCTCCAGCAGGAAGTAGTAAGAGAAGCTATGCCCAAATTCACAAATATACCAAGCTGGCTTTGGAGATGGAATTGGCTCACTCCTTCTCTAAACCCAAACATATTGTTAAAAAAAAAAAAAGATTGAGAGAATCTTGTGTCCCCAATCAGAAGAGCCCTCTGGTGTGGGACAGAGAAAAACCAATATTTTTATTTAAAACAGGTTGATTATAAATGTGATCTCTTTCTAAATAAAAAAAGGGGGATAGTATAGATATGATAGGATAAAAGGATAGATTAATGAACCTACTTTTAAAGAGCAACTTGTTTAAAATGTTTTACATTGCTATGGATTTTAGTTTATTAATACAAATTTGAAGTTAATTTTGTTATACTGTGTGTATGTTTCTACTCTTGTTTAAGGTATTATGTTTGTACAGCTCATTCAAAATTGTAATGGATAATTAAGAAAAAGATTAATAATTAGTCATCTATGATAATCATACTTGTAGCCATGTTAGTAAGTTTTCTAGGTATATAGATATATTTCAGATAGATAGGTAATCTTCAAACACTTCAAAGACCTACAGAATATGACACTTAAAATGTTTTTAAAAATTTAGACTTTCTGGACAGTGAGACATGTCTACTCCTGGCAGCACTGATTTACTTCAGAGAAGAGGATGGGCATCGAAGACACTCCATATTGAGTTTATCTTCACCTTGGCAAAAATAGCCATTTGGGCAACAAACTGTTCTTGCCTGGACTGCTTCATCAACTGGACATGCAAAACCCATAGAAAGGTGACCACTGAACTTTGCTTGACGAAATGGTCCTTTAGGTTCATGCTTCACAGAGGAAACTGCCAGACATTCTACAGGACACAGAGATAAATAACTGAGAGACTCTACACCTATGGGCTGAAGACAGATGCCCCAACTTTACAAAGGAACATTAGGTGACTGTCCAGGCGGCCAGCTGTCTCTGTCTACCCTGCATGACTCCCAAAAGTTGCTTGTATCCTTCTCCCATTTCTCAGGTAATAGTATATCCTTCTGGGGTCTTTGATGTGGTTGAAGACTAGAGTTATAATTTCCCAAGTTATGATAAAAGATATGTTAGATATAAAACCTTAGACTCACAAATATAAGATAGATAGAATAACTTCTTTAATATTGTAACTGTAATTCTTGCTTGATAATTGTTTTGTTATATGTAATTTTACTATGTTAAAGTTAAAACCTTCCTTTTTGAAAAAAAAAAGATAAAGGGCAAGTGCTGTGACTGATTGATTGATAAATAAAACACTGATTGGCCAGTAGCCAGGCAGCAAGTATAAGCAGGACTAGCAGAGAGAATTCTGGGAACAGGAAGGCTGGGGCAGAGGAGAGGCTGCCAGTTGCCACCATGAGAAGATGTTAAGATATCGGTAAGCCATGTGCCATGTGGCAACTTATAGATTAATAGAAGTGGATTAATTTAAGCTATAAGAACAGTTAGCAAGAAGTCTGCCACGACCATACAGTTTGTAAGCAATTTAAGTCTCTCTGTGTTTACTTGGTTGGGTCTTAGCGGCCTTGGGACTGGCAGGTGAGAAAGATTTGTCCTGACTGTGCGCCAGGCAGGAAATCTCTAGCTACAAGATATCAAAGACTTTCTAGAATTGAATGAAAATGAATATACAGCACATCCAAACTTACATTATAAACCCATCCTATGCTATAAGACTGCTCTGTGAGGAAAGTTCACAGCATTAAGTACTTACTTGAAAAAATTTGAGAGATCTCATAGTAGCAACTTTAGAGCAAATCAGAAAGATCTAGAAAAAAATGCAGTCATACCCAAAAGGAATAGATGGCAATAAATTATCAAACTCAAAGTCAAAATCAATAAAATAAAAAAATGGTAAAATAATACAAAGGATGAAACAAAAAGTTGGTTCTTTCAGAAAATCAATAATATTGACAAACCCTTATCAAAATTAGCTAAATGGCAGAAAAAGAAGATCCAATTAACAAAATTAGAAATGAAAAAGGGGGAGGGGTATAATAACAGACACTGAGGAAATCCAAAGTATCATAACTACATATTTTAATTACATGTACCCCACTAAGTTGGAAAATCTAAAAGAAGTGGATAATATTCTTGAAAAGTACCAGTTACAGCAGTTAAATTAATATCAGATAAGCAATCTAAACAGACATATAACCCATAGTGAAATGGAAGTAGTCCTTAAAAGTCTCTCAGTTAAAAAAGGCCTGGGCCAGATGGTTTTATCCCAGAATTCTATCAGACTTTCAAATAAGCATTAATGCCAATACTTCTTAAATTATTCCACAAAATAGAAACAAAAAGAAAGTTTTTCAATTAATTTTGTGAGGTCACATTTACAAATAATATAAAGACCCCAGAATGGAAGAGAATTGCAGATCCAAATCCTTTATGAAAATACTTGCAAACTGAATCTAAGAACATATCAAAAAGAATAATCACCATAATCCCTGAGACTCTGGTATGGTTCAATATTCCCAGAGATTCAGGAATAGTTCAACATACATAAATTCAAACATGTAATTCACCATAAAAATATACTGAAAGAAAAAATGACAATCTCATTAGGTGCTGAAAAAGCCTTTGACAAAATCCAACACTGTTCTGTGATATTTTGTTTGTGTTTTTGCAAATAAAGCTTGATTGGAGTCAAAGGGCATAGCTAGCCACTAGTTAACAATAGAGGTTTGGAGGACTGTATAGAGAGGGACAGGAAGTGGTAAGGCAGGGGCTGAGACAGGATCTTGGTCAATATGTTTGGAGGAATGGAAGTGATAAGAAATCACTGATGGCTGCTCCCCTGCTTCTCTGATTTTTCAGGATTTTACTCTAATATCTGACTCCTGGTTTTTATTGATAATATTAATTAGATGTACACAGGACAATACTCCTTCATGATAAATGTCTTGGAGAGATCAGGGATACAAGAGACATACATAAACATAATAAAAGCAGTTTACAACAAGCCCATATTCAACATCAACTTAAATGGAGAGAAACTCAAAGCAATCTCACTAAAATTAGGAACAAGACAAAGTTGTCCACTCTCTCAATAAATATTCAATATAGTACTTGAAGTCTTTGTTATAGCAATAAGATAAATCAAGGATATCAAAGGAGTATAAATTGAAAAGGAAGTAGTCAAAGTATCTATATTTGCAGATGATAAGATAATATGCATAAGCAACCCTAAATTTCCACCAGGGAAATCTTATAGCTAGTAAAAATTTTCAGCAAAGTAGCTGGGTACAAAATTAACTCACAACAATTGGTATCCCTCCTATATAAAAATGACAGACAAAGAAAAATCAGGGAAACAACCGATATCCCAATAGTCTAAAATAATATAAAATATCTTGGGCTAACTCTAACAAAATAGTTATAAAGTAGTTCTATGAAAAAAGTTAAGACACAGAAGAAAGAAATTGGAAAAGATATCTGAAGATGAAAAGATACCACATGTTCATGGACTGTTAGGATTAAAGAAGTAAAAATGGACATCTTAACAAAAGCAATCTACAGAGTCAATGCAAATTTCAACACAATTCCTCATAAATCTGGAAATGAAAATTTTCAGCTTCATGTGGAAATACAAAATTAAAAAAAATGGCCAGCAGAAATAATAGGATGCTGAGTAATAAAAAGAACTGCTGGCAGTATCACTATCCCTAATTTCAAATGTACTACAGGATTATAGTAACCAAAACAGAATGATATTGCTACAAAAATATACTCATTGATAAATGGAATTGAAATGAAGACGCAAACATAAATCCATACACTTATAGATACCTAATTTTTTTATTAAGAAGCTATAAATACACACTGGAAATGAGACAGAATCATCAACAAATGGTGCTCATAAAACTGGGTGGTTACATGTAGAAGAATCCAAATAGTTTCATATTTATCACTCTGCACAAGGCTCAAGTCCAGGTGGATCAAAGACCTCAACATAAAACCAGATCACTGTAAGTGATAGAAGAGAAAGTGGGAAATATCCCTGGATGCATTGTCACAGGAGATAATCTCCTCACTAGAACACTAGTAACATAGACACTGAGATTGACAATGAATAAATGGGACAACACAAAACTGAGAAACTTGTGAACAGCAAAGGAAACTATCATTTGGACAAACTGGCAGAAAATAGAATGGGAAAGGATTATTACCAATTATGTGTATGATAAAGGGCTAATATCTAAAATATATAAAGAAATAAGAAACTGGATAGCAAAAAATAACCCAATTAAACATGGAATACAGAACTAAACAGAGAATTCTCAGTAGATGAAATTCAAATGACAGAGAAACATTTAAAACAATGTTCACCATTCATAGTCATCAAGGAAATGCAAATCAAAATTACTTTGACATTTCATCTTACACCTGTCAGAATGGTTGAAACCAAAAAAAAAAATAGTGACAGCTCATGCTGACAGGAATGAGGAACACTCTTACATTGCTGATTGGAGTGCAAGATCATATAGCTAGAGTGGAAATCCCTGAGTGATTTCTTAGAAATATAGGAATTGATCTATCTCAAGATTCAACTATAGCACTCTTGGGCATATATCCAAAGGACACTTCATCCTACCACTCAGACTCTTGCTTTTTTGCTTCTCTATTTTCAAAATCCAGACATTGGAAACCCATATTACTGACAAGCATGTAAAGAAATGTTTGACATCCTTAGCCATTAAGGAAATGGACATCCAAACAACCTAGATGTCTCTCAACAGAATAATGTATAAAGACAATGTGGTACAATTACATGTTGGAGTATTTTTCCCTGACATTAAAAGAAATAAAATCATGATATTTGCAGGCAAATTGATAGAACTTGAAAACATCATTCTGAGTGAGATTTCCTTTCCCCACAAAAAGAAATATGGTGTGTATTCACTTGTATGTATATATTACCATGTTAAATTAATGATAACCAAACTATACTCCTTAGAGCCACAGAGAGTGAGTATAGAGCATAAGACTAGAAGGAATAGATAGGTCTCATTAGGAAAGGGAAATAAAATATGTAGATAAGGATGGAGGGAGCTGGAATTGCAGGTTCGTATTAGGAGAGGAAATGTAGTGAGAGTTATGGGATGGAATATGGAGAGAGACAATAAAAATTAAGGGAAATTTGATGGGTAATATGAAAACTTAGTACAGTAGAATCTTCCTAAAATATATACATATATGAATGTGATCTAAATAAAATTCCCAAATAATGGGGGTTATAGAGTCGCAAAGGGACATATCTAATCATCAAATGAAGATTCCTGTACCAGGATTGGGTTATATCCAGTTGAGTTTTTGCCAAAGCACCCCACAGAATCCCAAACAACCCAGGCACTTGCCAAGACAATAGATTACTCTATATAAACTGACAAGGCTCCATTGCTGAAGTAAACACCCATGAAACTCATTGAAGATGAAAACGTTTATCTGGTGCCTGTATAAAAACTTCACCTCAAAATTCCAGTGTCCTTGGTACAACAGGAAGATACTCTGCACTCTATCAAAATAGGAACATAAGCACCATTCCGCCACAAACTCTTTATCTCCAAAGGTATACTACTTGCATGATATGTAAGTCAGCTGTATCACAAAGAATGTGGGAGTAACTAACCAATGTCTGATTTAACTTAAGGCCCACTCCATGAGATGTAACCCATACTTGATCCAGCTTGGGTGACCAAAAACATGAAACTAGGTAGCTGAGAGACATGGCATCAAAAAAATAAATAATACTGGTCCAAAACAGGAAAAAAAAATGTAGTGACAAAATGACTCTGAATGACATTCTGTTATACTCATAGATTTATGCCTTGTTTAGCCATCATCAGAAGCTTCCCCTACAACAGATGGGAATAAATATAGACACTCACTGACAGACATTACAAAGGATGAGAGACCTTGGAATACAGAGATCTAAATGGGCTGTGTCTACCAAATCCCTTTCCTGAGAATTCAGGGAATGTCCTGGAAGAGGAGGCAGAAAGAGTGTAAGAATCAGAGCATATGGAGGACACCAAGAAAACAAGGTCCTTTAAATCAACATGAGAAAAGCTGTTATGAACTCAGAGACTTCAACAACATGCACAGGTCCTGTATGCATCTTTACCAGGTCTGCTATATTTATGTTGTGACTTCTAGTTTAATGGTTTTGTGGGATTCCTGAGTGTGTGAACAAGTTAGTCTCTGACTCTTGTGCTGTCACTCGGGTTCTTTCCCTTTGAGTGTTTTCTTTTCCAAATTTGGGATGGTGTTTGTTTTATCTTATCATGTTTTATTTCCCCTATGTAAAAAAGTAATCAATGAATTCATGAATCAAGGAATGAAAACCTAGCCACTGTGCTAAAGGTTAACAACTCAAGTGTCATTATATATCTGCTAGGAGAGAAAAAAATCAGGTTTTTTTTTTCCAAAGGAGTGAAACTAAGCATATCAAGAACTCCAGGGCAGACCTCCTATTCATGAGGAGTTGATCAATGCAAATGGGGTAGTTGATCAACTTAAGTGGACTCCACAGTTTTCTGTGTTTGACTTTTTTTTGAGACAGGATTTCTCTGTGTAGCTTTGGAGCCTATAATGGAAATTGCTCTGTAGACCAGGATGACCTCACACTCACAGAGATCCACCTGCCTAGGCCTCCCAGGTGCTGGAATTAAAGGTGTGCCAAGACCACCAGTGCTTTTGTGTGCAATTTTATTTAGTTACAGTTTGGAAGGTTTGGGGTGTATGTGTGTGGGGTTTTATTTTGTTTTATGCATCTCAGGGTGGTTATTGTTTAATTGGGTTTTTGGCTTTTTTATTTTTTGTAGGAAGAACATAAAGATAGGTGGGTAGGGAGATGGACAGTATCTGGAAGTACTTCTGGAAGAAGAAGAATATGATCACAATATATTTAATTAAAAAATTATATTAAATAGTAAAAGATAAACTACAAATTTAAAAAGTAGGCACAGGAACTTGTCATTTCTTTTTCTTGTTTAACATGACTAAACTTATACTTCAGTAATTTATTGTGTGAAGACCTCCTAAAATATCTTACAAATAAAACATAAAAGGACAAGATTTTGTGTCTCTACAATATAAGCAAGGTGTTGCATCCATATAAAAGCATAATCCTTGGTGGCATGATACAAAATAAGTGGTAATTTATGCCAATACAATAATATATATTTCAGATAAATGTTTTGCCCTCCCAGAACTAAGCAAATAAACTTTGTGCTCATCCAGTGCTCAATAAACACTCATTTAAAGCAAAAATGTCTATTTTTTATAATAGACACTAAGACTTTCATCAATTTAGACACTGAAATTCTGAACATAATTCAATAAAGACTACTTAAAAGATAATGTAAAATATGTTTATATATGTCAAGTAAGGAAGATAACAAATGCATACATACATCTTATTTTCATATTTTAAATATGGAAGAAATATAGTGAATATAACCTAAAACAAAATGTTACCATTTAGAAGAATCTCTGAATTTGTAGTGAGAAATGGGGTCATTTGGAAGTAAAACATACTTAAATTACTTTATAAAAAGGTTACAAATTTAAAAAAACTGAAGATATTTGAGTCATCAACTCATGCATACTTTTTTAAAAATATTTTTATAATTAATTTAATTTTACATATCAGCCACAGATTCCCCTGTCCTCCCTCCTCCCACCCCCGAGCATTCCCCCCCAATCCACCCCCTACACCCACCTCCTCCAAGGCAAGGTCTCCCCCGGGGAGTCAGTCCAGCCTGGTAGATTCAGTCAAGGCAGATCCAGTCCCCTCCTCCCTGCACCAAGGCTGAGCAAAGGGTCTCAGCATAGGCTCTAGATTCCAAAAAGCCAGCTCATGCACCAAGGACAGGTCCCGGTCCCACTGCCTGGGGTCCTCCTAAACAGTTCAAGCTCATCAACTGCCTCACTTATCCAGAGGGCCTGGTCCAGTTCCATGGGGGCTCCTCAGCTATTGGTTCACAGTTCATGTGTTTCCAGTAGTTTGACTATTTGTCCCTGTGCTTTTTCCAATCATGGTCTCAGTATCTCTTGCTCATATAATCTCTCCCCTCTCTCACCAACTGGACTCCTGGAGCTCCACCTGCGGCTTGGCTGTGGATCTCTGCATCTGCTTCCATCAGTCACTGGATGAGAGTAGTATCATGATAGTTAGGGTGTTTGGCCATCTGATCACCAGAGTAGGTCAGCTCAGGTACTTTCTCGATCATTGCCAGTAGTCTATAGTGGAGGTATCTTTGTGGATTTCTGGGAACCTCTCTAGCACTCTGCTTCTTCCTATTACCATGGGGTCTTCATTTATCATGGTATCTCTTTCCTTGTTTGCCCACTCTGTTCCTGATACAGCTGTGACCTCCCGCTCCCCTCAGCTATCTTTCCCCAACCCTTGCCCTCCATTACTGCCCCTCACCCCCAGTTTGCTCATGTAGATCTCATCCATTTCTCTGTCATTGGGCAATATCTGTGTCTTTCTTAGGGTCCTCTTTACTAGGTAACCCCCTGGAATTGTGAGTTGCAGTCAGGTTATCCTTTGCTTTACATCTAGTATCCTCCTATGAGTGAGTACATACCATGTTTGTCTTTCTGAGTCTGGGTTACCTCACTCAGGATGATTTTTTTCTAGATCCATCCATTTGCCTGGAAACCTCATGATGTCATTGTTTTTCTCTGCTGAGTAGTATTCCATTGTGTATATGTACCACATTTTATTTATCCATTCTTCAGTTGAAGGGCATCTAGGTTTTTTCCAGCTTCTGGCTATTACAAACAATGCTGCTATGAACATAGTTGAGCATGTGTCCTTGTGAAATGATTGAGCATTCCTGGGTATATGCCCATGAGTGGTACAGCTGGGTCTTGAGGGAGGTTGATTCCCAATTTTCTAAGAAAGTGCCATATTGATTTGCAAAGTGGCTGTACATGCTTGCATTCCCACCAACAGTGGAGGAGTATTCCCCTTGCTCCACATCTTCTCCAACATAAGCTGTCTTCAGTGTTTTTTATCTTAGCCATTCTGGTGGGTATAAGATGGTATCTCAGAGTTGTTTTGATTTGCATTTCCCTGATGATTAAGGATTTTGAGCAATTCTTTAAATGTCTTTCAGCCATTTGAGATTTTTCTGTTGAGAATTCTCTGTTTAGCTCTATAGCCATTTTTTAATTGGACTGTTGGATATTTTGATGTCTAATTTCTTGAGTTCTTTATATATTCTGGATATCATCCATTTGTCAGATA
>CABHPH010119188.1:3716-17998 GCA_902168325.1 Peromyscus nudipes
AACCTGTGATGATGGAGGTTCAGGATAGATTTGAACCTGTGATGATGGGGGTTCAGGATAGATTTGGTGTCCATGGTAAATTAAACAGAAGCGTCCCATAGGTGGCAGGTAGCTTGGGACACGTTGACAACAGAACAT
Source organism: Peromyscus nudipes (assembly GCA_902168325.1). Lineage (NCBI taxonomy): Eukaryota > Metazoa > Chordata > Mammalia > Rodentia > Cricetidae > Peromyscus > Peromyscus nudipes. The sequence continues at coordinate 3,855 of CABHPH010119188.1, forward strand.
CATAGCCATTTAAATCAAATATTTACCAAAGTATTAGCCAAGCTAGATGTCAGGTAGGAATAAATGGATAAGGGACTGCAGAGATGGCTCAGCAGTTAAGAGCACTAGGTGCTCTGCTGAGGACCTGGCTGCCACTTCCAGCACCCACATGGCAGCTCACAACCATCTATAACTGCAGCTCCATAGGACCAACACCCTCTCTTTTTTTGTTTGTTTTTGTTTTTGTTTTTCGAGACAGGGTTCGGTGCCTGTCCTGGATCTTGCTCTGTAGACCAGGCTGGCCTCGAACTCACAGAGATCCACCTGGCTCTGCCTCTTGCGTGCGCCATTACCGCCTGGCTCCAACACTCTCTTTTGGCCTCTGCGGGCACTGCATGCATGTGGTGCATTCACTTATGGGCAGAACATTGATACTCATAAAATAAAAATAAGTAAGTCTGTTTTTAAAAGAAGACATAAATGGCCGACTGTAGCATCTGGAAGTTGGTTGAACTCAGCCTGTCTTCCTGTGGCCCATGCCTTCCTAGTTCTCGAGGAGCACTCTAGAAACAAAGGTGACGGGAGGCAGAAGCGGGAGAGTCCTCAACGTGCTGAGTGACCTTTGGTATCTTTCTGGTCAGAAATGTGTCTAGCTCTGTGTTTTAAGTGCAGAGGATAAAAGGCCACTCTGCGAGCAGCAGATAGCAGAAGCTCCAGCATCGCACCTGCCAGTGTGCGGCCAGAGCCGATCCGCACCTGAACGCTCCCAGGCACCTGAAGAATTATTGTGGGATGGACAGAGGGAGCTATTCCGGGGAAAGAATAGATAGGTCATGGATATTTGGGAGAAAGCTCATACTGTTCCCAGAAAAACTGTTCACAAAAAGTGGCTCAGGTGCATGTTACTGAAAGACCCTAACCCTTCAGGCTTGCACTCCCAAGCCTCAGAAAATGAGGAACCCAAGCACCAGGAAATGAGAAACTAAAAATCTAGTTCCCAGGGCAAGCTGACCACCCCTGCAACAATATAACAATGTAAAGAGATTTCTGTTAAGAGATGTGCTCAATAGTTTGCAAATGTTCCAGGAAGGACCACTGTGACCTTTGTGTAGGCTCCACTCCCCCCTCCCCAATACCCCCCTTGAGGTTGACGTAACTGTACCCACTGTACCCACTCTGTGATTGTATGGGAATTGTAATCTTGTGGCTTTGGTGGGTTTTTCCTTTAAAAGCACCTATGAACTATGGTGCGATGCGACTCTTGCTCTTTGAGCAGAGTCTGCCTGACTGTATACAGCCGTAATAAAAACCTCTTGCTATTGCATCAACTGGACTGGAGTCTGGGTTCTTGGGGTGCCCACTCAGGACCCTAAACTTTGGGGTCCAACAGTTACATTTAAGTCATTAGGGCAAGGGCTTGAAGAAGGAGGCAGGTGTTCATATCTGCAAGCCAAGCCTTGGTTTGGTTTCAGTACTCTGGAAATGAGCTGGTTCAATGTAAAGGGAGAATTACACAGCCTTTGTTGTTAACTTTAGCCCTTCCCCAAACCAGAACTGGTGTCTGGTGTTGAATGATTACAGCAGAAATGAGAACAAGATCAGAAATGCAAACATGTTCACTTTTAAAAAATGAAAAAGGTGGTGATGGGGGGTTACCAGAGGCTTCTCTAGGAGGAAAGAGGAAGTAAGTGTAATCCTGAATCTCTTGTGATTATAAAAGGAAAAAAATGCCCATGCAGTAGACAAGGGGAGCCATTTCCTGTATAATAATTTTAAAAGGATTGTTGAACATTCTTTGCTTGAATGCTGAGCAAAGGAGTCCAGTGTCCATGGTGCCCATATTCTCATTATTCTCTCTCTCCAATGTTTGATCTCCAGGATGACAGGCAGATCACGATTGAGCAGGAGTCTCTAGGAAACAAAGAAGATGTGGAGGATGATGACCAAGATGAGCATCAAAAAGGGTACCGTTCTTAAGCCAGGGACATCGCCACGTCTACCCGCTGTGTGTCTTATTCCATGTTTTGTCATTTTGTTTTATTCTTTTCTAAATTAAATTTTACTATGCTTCATTAGAAATTGTCACCACCTCGAGCCTCACCCATCCAGCACCACTTGGAAAAAATTAATGGCCTTTGGGGGTGATAGATGTGGTCAGTTTGAAAAGATGTTGCTCTAGGAACCAGTATTTATTTTCACATTCACCCAGGGCAGTCTTCTCATTAAAGGTATAAATTACTTACTAATGGCTCCAATCACTACATAAAGAGTCAATTCATCTTCTCCATATCAATCAATAGCAATTGATTTCTCAAAGCCTACATTAAATCTCAGGGAACTAGTCGGGGCAATGGCTCAGTGGTAAAGGCACCTGCTGCCAAGCCTGGTGCCCTGGCTGCAACCGTCAGGACCTACCTGCTGGAAAGAGAGAACCAATTGCTGAGCATTGTCAGATTTCCCCATTTGTTGTGGCACACGTGTGTCCAAATACACACATAAAACAAAGAAATATAGCGACAAAATTAAACTGTTGCCTTTCTTATTTTAACCTTGAATTAGTTCAAGTTTTTATAATCTCCTAAGACAGGAGAGACATCGGATGTGACCTTGAAATTGCCCTTACCATCCCTCTTGCCTGCTCTCAAATGCTAGGGTTATGGGTGTGAGCCACCATACCTGGTTGAGGCACTATTATTATCTTGATTTTGGGTTAGCATAATGAAACTTGAAGAAGTGACCTACCCAAGGTCAGTCCGCTTGAGAGCAAACAGTTCAGAACTTCAGGCTGATACTGTGTCATAATACATGGGTCCATTTTCTAAATTCCTATATAAATTTTTGTTTAAATTGCTATGTCTCTAAATAACTTTTTAAAGATTTCTCTATTTTTTAGTGTATGTGTGTTTTACCTGCCGTGTATGTACCATGTATGTACCTGGTGCCAGTGGAGGCCAGAAGAAGCCATTGGATCCCCTGGAGCTGGCACTATAGATGGTTGTGAGCCACTATGTGGGTGCCGGGAATCCCCTGGTCCTCCTCAGGAGTAGTGTGCACTCCTCACCACTGCACATCTCCAGCTCCAGAAGAACTGTTATTCTTATGCCTCAGAAAAATGTGTCTCACATCACTTAGAATTGAAGCTGAGAGATCTTGATATATGTACACTGTCAAGGACATTTGTCAAGTTTCAACCTTCATTTACTTCATGAGGCTCTGATCCAGGGGGCTGCGAAAGTCTCTTGAGGAGTCACGTGTCCTCGGGTTTCACCAGTGTTCATGGCACTGAAGCAATCGCCAGTGGGTTGGAAATTTCATCCTAGACGGCCAAATGAAGCTGGTGTCTACGCCAGTGACTTTGCTTCACAGGGTCGATGGCTGCAATGAATTACACACATTCTCTGCTTTTAAAAGATCTGGTAAAGTCAATGTGCAGTGGACAGAGGGTCTATTAAAAGTGGCTCTGTACTATTGCTACTTTAAAAACAAACATAACACTATCTCCTCCACTGGGGGGTAATGCATTATTGGCTTTTCCTGAACTAGACCCTGACACTTCAATTCACCTAACATCTTCTAGAGTGGTATTTCCGAATCTCAGGACACGTTTTCACATACACTCCTAACCATGAACATTTCCCACAGTGATGGTGTCGTTGTGTGTCTGCTAGTCAGAAGCCCTGCCCTTCCTTTGGTTAATTGGTTATATACCTGATGGTATATAACGGTTATCCATCCCCATTCTGTTCTCTCTCTCAGAGCTTGGCACACTCATTCAGTCACTAATCCACATTATGGCCAGTGTCTGTCAAAGATGAATGTTCCATTTCAGCTTTGAGACATGGCTTCAGAAACCTGTTTGTGTTGCTTACGAAGCCTAGCCCAGGCTTCAAATGCCAGATATCTTGTGTTTGGGTGTTTACTCTGTGGGTCTTTTGCTTTTATGTTGCAGGTGTTTGGAAAGAAAGTATGATATGATTTGTGAGATTTGTAGAAAGCACAGAATCATTCTTCGGCGCATCATTGGAGGCATTTTATTGACTGGTAAATACCAAAGAGCCATGGGAATGCTGTTGTCTTTTCTTGGGATCTTTTAAGTGTTAGCTTTCTGTGTAAAGAAAGAAATCGCTCCTTCTGAGGGACCTCACAGACTTATCCAGAGGAGTGGTGAAGTCGATCAACAAGCCCCAGGTGGGAGCACCTACACAGATCGCTTGCCTACCTTGTTCATGAAGCCAGCCAGAAGTTTTGTTTTTGAGTCTCCTACTGTCTCAGTCCATTTTCTTTGCTGTAATTGAATACTGTAGGCTCAGTTACAGAGTTCTTCAGGTCCCGGAACACAGTCTGGGATTATGGTGCCAGCACTGGTGAGGGCCTTCTACTCCATTGTAACATGGAGGGGGCTTTGCAGCATGGGATAACACATATTGACCATGCCTCTATTGCTCTTTTTATAAAGCCACTAGGAACATCATGGAGGCTCCGCCCTTAGGAGCCTCCTCAAAGCCCCACCTCTGCTACTATCACTATATGAACGTGGGGATCAAGTTTCCAACACACAGACTTTGGGGGGATACATTCAAACCATAGTACTACCTTATTCCTGGGACTTATAGATCCCTTGTTATTGTGACATGCTTTAGAGGAAGTGCATTGGCTAATGCAAATCCAGAATACCTGGGCAACTGGCAGACTTTGCAATGAACACCAGGTTAAACAAGAACAAAAAGTAATTGTAGGAGTGAATACAAAGTAAGACCCAGGGCATTCTGGCCCACACTTTATCCTACAGGCACATGAGAATGTACCCTGATTTTTGTCTTCCCAAAACAAAAGTCTTCAAAGCTCATTGTAAAAAAACTTTGTCTAGCCGGGCGTTGGTGGCGCACGCCTTTAATCCCAGCACTCGGGAGGCAGAGCCAGGCAGATCTCTGTGAGTTCGAGGCCAGCCTGGGCTACCAAGTGAGCTCCAGGAAAGGCGCAAAGCTACACAGAGAAACCCTGTCTCGAAAAACCAAAAAAAAAAAAAAAAAAAAAAACTTTGTCTATAAAATGTGAACCTTCACACTAAGCCCATAGGCATTTGTAAAGAATGCTACACCTCCAAAGCCAAGAGTTGTGTTGGTGTTCAAACAGCTGGAACAGGAATAGCAAGGGTTAGCCATCTTCCCTCTAGCAGGGCAGAGAGTCTTTTAGGTCTGGCCGTATTGGACCTTCAACCACAGATAATATGTAAGTAGAAAGGCAAAGCTGCGGAGCAATACTGTTTGATTGGAGGGTACAAGTACACACAGCAAATGCCACTGATCTTGCCACCTCCCTAGGAGCAAGTCAGACTTAACCTGTGGGCCATTGTTTGCTGATTTTTTAGGATAATAAACTTTATTTTATTTTATTTTATTTTTTTTTGAGGCAAGGTCTTACTGTATAACCCTTGGAGTCCTGGAACTTATTATGTAGACCAGGCTGGCCTTGCATTCAGAGAGATCCACCTATCTCTGTCTCCCAAGTGCTGGGATTAAAGGTGTGCACTACCACACCTGGTATTCTTATCCTGGAACCTGTTCTTTAAATGCAGCAGTAGTGACTAAGTGTCAGAATTCAAAAACTAAGAAGGTGCTGTAAGAGGAAAAAAAAAAACAGCATCCTTTCTCCATCATGGTGAAATCTTAGGGACTTGCTTGAAAGAAAAGCAAAGGGCTCAGCTAAAAAGTCTGTATCCACACTAAAGCACCCTGTATTCAATAGATAGTTAAGCTCCCCTTGCCTAAGTCAGACCCAGGCGGGAAGCCCAGGACCACTGGTTTGGTAACACTAACCGTCTGGATTTGCCTCCTGGACAGGTTTCCTGGCTTTGTTGATTGCAGCCTGTGTACTGAACTTCCACAGAGCCCTTCCTCTTTTTGTTATCACCGTGGTTACCATCTTCTTTGTTATCTGGGATCACTTGATGGCCAAATATGAGCAGCGAATTGAAGAGTTCTTGTCTCCAGGCAGAAGGCTTCTCGACAGACATTGGTTCTGGTTGAAATGGTAAATACCACTTTTTCTCCTACTGCAGTGGAGGTATGTTGGCTCTCTCCAACACTCTTCCAAAAATGTATTCTAAAATTCCATCCTCATTTATGGGATATTGATGCTAGAAATAACTGATGCGAGGCAATCAGTTATAGTGCCTCCATTTGACAAGCAAGAAATGAAGACCAGGCTGAGATAATGGATTATGGGGAAGTTATTCAAGTGTACCATCAAGCCCCTTGGTTCAATGGTAAATGTCCAAAGACAATCTGCTTATCTTCATGTCTGTATTAGAGAGACACCTAGGTATCTACATATTAAGAATTAGCCAAGAACATAGGATAATGCAATGTTCTAGTCACACAGGGATGGTGTGAACTCTCTTTCCACCTTGTCAGTAGAATGAGATCATGATCAATCAGTAATGTCTGTCTTGCCCCAGGTCATAGAACAGCTGAACAAAGCTGTCTGGTTTCAGTGCTGATTTTAGATTGGTTTATAAGTACAAAACAGTAAAGACTGATGACAATGTGAGCTTGCATTTTTTCTAACCTTTTCCCTTTTATATAATTATGCATAATATTGTTAAATTCTTTTACAAAATAGAAATCATAGATTAGATTCAATCTTGAATATGCTTTATTCCACTTATTATTTATTATTATTATTATTATTAGTTTATTTATCCATAGTTTTCAAACAGGAAATGAAGACCAAGATGAGATGATAACTCAGGGTTTTGTTTGGGGTTTTGTGTGTGTGTGTGTGTGTGTGTGTGTGTGTGTGTGTGTGTGTGTGTTTTCAATGCACAATGAACATACACATTATTTTTATATATTAAGTTGGACCAACTGGTATCCCATTATTTGCATTTATTATTGGCTACTGAATTCAGTAATTTTTAGATTAGGTTTTCAATTCCTCTCATTTCTTTCTATGTCTTTTGCTCCTTAAAAACTGATCTTGCTGGGCAGTGTTGGCATATACCTTTAATCCCAGCAGAGGCAGGCAGATCTCTGAGTTCAAGGCCAGCCTGATCTACAAAGTGAGATCCAGGACAGTCAGGTCTACACAGGAAACACTGTATCAAAAAAATCAAAAACAAACAAAAAAACCTAGATCTCTAAAAATCCACTTGATGCTGACGGTCTAGCACACAAGTTTCTGTGTCAGCTATGTACTAAAATTATGACATTTTTCTTTCCCTCATCCCATTTTATTTAGTGGGAAATATCTATCTTCTATGCTGTACAAAAATGTAAAGATTTCAGTTTGAGATGTTCCTTCCATCCCTGGCTAGAGAAGACTCAGACAAAAGCCCCATCTTTTCTCTCTCCCCATGTCCTGATTCTAGGCTCGCCTCACAGCCAGGACCAAGATGAGGACATGGATAGCTCTGACTTGGGGAGGGCTTCCTGCTCTAGGAATGGGGCTGGCTCCTTGGGACCTAACTCCCCCTTAAAGGGACCCACATTCTTCAATGACCCCCAGGGCTTTTCTTTGACTTTTCGCCATGGGATCTCCTCTCCTTAGAGATGGCCCCATTGGGCAGTTCACAGGACTGGTTCTCTCCATTGAGAACCGCGTGGGCCACCCTGGACACTTCACCCACCTTCATCTAGTTCACCAGGATAGTGCACTCGCCACACACTCCTCATTGCCTTCAGAGCCATGAATCACTTGTCATGTCCACCAGACTCTCATGAGGGAAGACAGGACTCACAGTCTTATTCAGCTCTGCTGAGGTCCCCCAAATACAGAAAACATGTTCTCTCATGAAGGGAGGAAGGCAACACCCATCCCAAAAAGAACAGAGGGAGACTAACATGTCTCTCAAAGACCTTTAAACAGAGACCAGACTCCTGTACAAACAGCCATTCTCCTCTCTGATGCTCATCTTTGAACTTATGAGGGTCTGCGCTAGAAGGTAAGAGGGACATATGTGACTTTAGCCACAACTGACTGAAAGCACAGCTTCGGGTTCTGGAGTGTGTTATCTCACTGTCAGTTTTCATTTGTTAGTGTGAACCTCATCATGTTACTCAAGTTGTCACAATAAAGGACAGCAGCTCCTTCCTTCCATTCTCGCAGGGTGATGTGGAGCTCATTGATCCTGGCGGTTATTTTCTGGTTGATCCTCGACACTGCCAAATTGGGCAAACAGCATCTGGTATCCTTTGGTGGACTCATAATGTACATTATGCTGTTATTTCTATTTTCCAAACATCCAACCAGAGTAAGTACAAACTGGTCATGGGAAGAGGGGGTGCATGAGACTCCAAAATAATGAATGGGAAAGAATGTAACTATGCAAATCCCCCCCATGTGAGTCCTTAAGGTGGCAAGGGTGCTTGTCTGACTGTTTTATTTCTAGTAATTTCCAGTTACACAAGTAAAATACTCCTCATGTCCACTCAGGTTCCTTTACTGTCAAACACAGGAAAACTCATTCCCTTTGACCCATTTTATACTCAGTCCTGTACTTTTTAGTTTTGAGACGGGAACTTGTATATCCCAGGCTAGCCTCAAACTCTCTCAAGGATGACCTTGAACTTCTGATTCTCCTGCTTCCTCAGTATTGAAATTCAAAGCAGGTGCTATAATGCCTAGTTTATAGAGGACTGGGGATTGAACATAAGGCTTTGCACATGCTAACTAAGTCCTCTACCAACTGAGCTATGTCTCTAGCCTTCAATCCTGTATTTTATGAAAATTCTGTTTATGATTTGGGCTTTTTCATTCTCAAAATTTGTCCTGATACACTCTTCCCCTGTTGTATCCAGTTCTCACTCCCCTTCCATATATATATATATATATGTATATATATACATATATATATATATATATATCTCAGCCTTCAGCCCATGAAATGGGTATGAATTCTGGGACTAAAATCTTTCCCCTGCAAATCACGATGACAAGCTGTAGAAGCCCTTTCTGGCTAAAAGGATGACCTGCGGAAAAAGCATTAATCAGAGAACAAGCTGACCTAATACAAGGAAAATTATTTGCCCTGTCAGATGAATATCTCCATTCTCTGTGCCATCAATCCCAAGTTTTTAGGTCACTCGTTTCTGATACGAGATAAACGTAGATGACAGTCCATTTCCTCTGTCATCCTAGGTCTGCATTAGAGGTCATTGCTTCCTTTATTATGGAACAAGAGTCCCTCACTTGGGCCAAATTTCATCTAATTCACTTATAAATTGTCAGATAAACAAGCTTTGAACACAGAAAAATCAATTTCTACCTTTCCATTTTCCAAATGGAGAAATAGTTGTACATGTAACATTTACAATTTGACCAGGTGTCTCAGAGACGATTCTCTGTGCCCAAGTCATTTATCAGGACTTCATAATTACATACTTTCTCAGATTTTGCACCAAGGTTTATAAAGAGTGGATACAGCCCTGATACATATTACAGAATGTCTCTATCTAAACGTTCTCTGAGGTCTCTCTTTGTAGTGAGTAGTGGGTGAATGCAGACTTGCAGCTGCCCATGGTGCTAAGAATGAGTGATGGCTGAGTGCCTAGCTCTAAATAAGACCTCTATAACATCCCATCTGAGGCTCAGAGAACACTGTGGAAGAGGGTGCAAGAAGAATGGACGATCCAGAGAAAGAGAGAGGGGCTTTGAAATGCCATCCTAGGCACAACACAACCATTGAATTTACTTCTGTGGGGCCTGTCTTAGTTTCATTTCTTGTTGCTTTGACAAATACCCCCAACAAAATCAACTTCGGAAAGAAAAGGTTTATTTTGTCCACAATTCCAGGTTAGAATCCATCATTGTGGGAAAATTAAAGTGGCGGGAACTTCATGAAGCAGCTAGTCATATTATTCACAGTCAAGAGTGGAGCACAATAAATCAATGCATTCATGCCTGAGCTCAGCTCCCTTCTCCACAGTTTCTTACACAGTTCAGAAGAGACTGTGAAGGGAATGGTGCCACCCACAGTAGGCAAATCTTCCCACTTCAATTAATATAATAAAGATAATCCCTAACAAATACAGCCATAGGTCAACCTGATCTAGACAATCCTTCATTGAGACTCTTCCCAGATAGTTCTATGTGTGTCATATTTATGATTAAAATCATCAATCCCATTATTATAGGCTATTGATAAATCTGGGAGAGGTGAGGTCATTGTCTTCAGTTTTACATCCACTGCTGAACCTACCAGACTCAATGGATAGCTCCAAATCCATGTTCACACAGACAACCCTGTTTAAACGGAGTGCGTTATGAAACAAAGCAGATAGGAATGTGAGAAAGAGATTAGTAAGGATGAGCAGGATAGACAGGGCTGGGAGGGAGACAGGCAAGGCTAGGGAGTGAGAGTAATCAGCGTGATTATATACATGTATGAAATTGTCAAAGAGCAAATTTAATCAATTGGAAAACAATTCTCTGCTCCTGGCTGCTTGGCCTCCCCAGCCACATGTCACACATGAGAATGTTCCTAAGGGAACAGTGGCCTCTTGGACATCTATGTTGAGGTCACCATTAACTTCCTAATAATGTAACTATGACCAAAAGGTGTCTGCTGCCATTTCTGAAAGTTTAGTCTCTGCATGCCCAATGTTTGGTTGTTCATGTAAGCCTCATCACAATGTTGAAGTTAGCACAATATTTAACGGTCTCCATCTTTCTCCACAGGTTTACTGGAGGCCTGTCTTTTGGGGAATTGGATTACAGTTTCTTCTTGGGCTCTTAATTCTAAGGACTAAGCCTGGATTTATTGCTTTTGATTTCCTGGGAAAACAAGTTCAGGTGAGCAGTTCAAAAAAGAGCTGAGTGATCTGGAACAGGAGGTCAGAAGTTCAAAAACCAGCCCTCACTACAAGGCAAGTGAGAAGCCAACCTGAGCCTCATGAGACCTTGTCAAAAAGAAAAAAAAAACTTGTACTTTTAACGTTTGGGTGTAGCCCTCAGGACGTTTTTTAAGTAGGTAATTTATCTGTAATATTGTACCCTAATTTTATTCCATAGCACAAGTTAGGCTTGCTGCTTGTATCAAATATGTTCACCTATGTAGTTGATTAAGCCTGCTGCTGCCCCCTACCTGTGTCATCCATTGACCACACCCTTACCCCTATTGCCCCATCATCCTGCCCAAGGGGTGCCAAACTTCTGAGATCGTTCCCCAAAATAGAGAAAGAGCCTTTCTCTGCATCTAGTGGTAACTAGAGTCACCCTCGTACAGCACCCATGGCTTATTGGAGCTGATGACCACTGCCCATGCAAGTCAGACTAAGTGTCAGAAATGGCAGGAAGTCTACATGTAGGGATGATTCAAAAGAAGGAATTCACTGCGCTCTCTAGAGGATCAATGCTGAGAATATTAACTTCCCAAGTCTGCTTAGTGAGTTTGCTGGCCCCATCCATCCTCTGCAGGGCCTCAGGTTCGTCTGTGGCTCGTAGTACTGGTTCATGGTTTGTAATGACCTCTCTCTCTCTCTTGGACTCAGACTTTTCTGGGGTACACTGATACTGGAGCTATGTTTGTCTTCGGTGAGAAGTATACAGACCACTTCTTCGCATTTAAGGTAACTCCAGACACCTTTTCTCTGCCTGCTTATTAAAATGAAAAGAACACTAATGCTGAGACAAAATGTGTTTTTAGGGGTATTATTAATAGATTTTTCTAAATTAGATCCTGCATGAATTTTTCGGGCATCTTTTTTTTTAAAAGATTTATTTTATTTATTATGTATACAGCATTCTGTCTGCTTGCAGACCAGAAGAGGGCACCAAATCTCTTTATAGATGGTTGTGAGCCATCTTGTGGTGCTGGGAATTGAACTCAGGACCTCTGGAAGAACAGTCAATGCTCTTAACCTCTGAGCCATCTCTCCAGGCCCTTTTTGGGCATCTTGCCTCTGACCAATTAGCTATGGATTGTGGGGGAAGGGTGAGGTAGGGCAGGGGCAGGGTCCAAGAAGGGAGCCATTACTTCTGTTATGGGCATCCCATTTTAATGACTTCATCTAATCTTTTTTTTTATTTATTTTATTTAATGGGTTTAAGTGTTTTGTTTACATGTATGTATATGCATCACATGCATACAGTGCCCACAGAGGCCAAAAGAAGACATTAAATTGCCTAGGACTGGAGTCATAGGCAATTGCCATGTAGTAATTATATCCTCAGCAAGAGCAGCAAGTGTCCTTAACCACTGAGCCATCTCTCCAGTCTCCAACATCCTCTAATCTTAATTACTTCCCAAAGACTCCATCCCAGACATACCACCATTGAATTTAGGATATATTTTAATATCCACCAGGTGGACTTTAGGAGACACATCCAAACTACCTCAATAAAGAACTAAAGAGTTGGAGGCTGTCCAGAGGGCAACTGCTGGATAGAAGCAGTCTTTAGTTCAGAGGGACTTTGCTTCTATTATGTTTCAAGGGCCAAAAGGGAGGCAGAGGGGAAGCTTAATAGGAAACTCACAGTACTTTTTGCATTGCCCAGTGACTATGTTTGTGCCCCCATCCCACCCACAGGTCCTGCCAATTGTGGTTTTCTTCAGCACCGTGATGTCTGTGCTCTACTATGTGGGGCTGATGCAATGGATCATCAGAAAGGTACTGGGATGCAGGGCTGTTGAAAATGACCTCTCTCTCTTGAACTCAGACTTTGCTGGGGTACACTTGGCTGATGTAGAGTTAGTTCAGATTCAAAGTCCTAACACATGTTATTCAGGCATTTACAATATATACCATTCTTTCTACAAAGACTCTCCTCTACCACCATCTAAGTTCTTAAGTCCCAGCCCATAATCCTTCATGTGTCCATGTCAAGAATTTTACCTCAGGAACCTTCAAAGGGACTTTGACTTGCAACTCACTGGATATCTCCATGAATCCATAAAAGTTACTTCTGCAGCGAGGGATTAGAGGTCAGATACCTGCCAGGGAAGCAGCATTATTTCTCCTTGTGATTTCTACATAGGCCCATAGTCAGGGCTTCCCACTGGGGTACCAAAGGTCCTCTAGGCCTTGAAGATGATACAGAAATAGAAACAAAAAGAAGTTGCTTTCGCTCTGGAAAGAGTTTTATAAGCATAGAATTTTTTAAAGCAAGTTAGTCATATTCTTGTGCCCCAACAATTGAGTCCTCATCCTTATCAGCACACAAGGGAGCTAGAGAGGGGGCACAGTTGGTAAGAACATTTTCTGCTTTGCCTGAGTTCAGCTCCCATCACTCACAATCAGGGCTCACAATCAGCTCCACTGACCTCCTCTTCTGGCCTCTGTAGGCATGTGCACACATGTGGCCTACAGCCACACAAAACATACACACACATAATAAAAGGTAAAGGAGTATCAGGTGGAGCAAAATGCTGGCGTCATGCCTAGAAAGCAAAATAGAGGGAGACCGACTGAATCCCCGGATCTCCCCAAGGGTGCCTTCCAACAACTTCTGGCCTCCCCTTAGGTCCCACCCCTTAAAAGCCACCACTTCCTAATAACACTGTGGCTGTGTGCCAGACATTTCATGTGTAGACATTTGGAGGCCTCTCTAGATCTAACTATCCCATGAAGCCATCACAAAAGAGGAACCCCAAAAATGTGCTCATTTGAATTAAGAAGGGAAAACAACTTCAGCCACACCCATCTTATTATTTCCTGTGGGCTGGCCTTGAGTAGCTGCCCTGCGCCTTAGCCCCTCTTCTGCAATACAGGGAACGACAGCATCTGCTCCAAAGAGCCAAGAATAGATGGGTTACTCAGGTCAACTGCTTATAGTCATTCTTGGACCACAGAAAAAGTTTCTGTCAATGGTAGCAATTATTTATTCATTATTTTTATTTAATCTACAGAAACCCATTTCTATAGTGCTCAAAAGTAGATACAGTGGTGCAGATTTAGAGTAGGAAGACTTGGTGGATTGGCTCTGTGGCTGGAGGAGTTCCACACATGTTTAGCCCATCACCAACCCGCCATCAGTCGTTAAAGAGCCCAGTGTCTTTAACGCAGATTAGATTTTTAGCCGACTGTTAAGTCTTTGCTATATAAATAGTTCTTTGCTAACTTTGTCCTTTTCTTCTTTTTAGGTTGGATGGTTAATGCTTGTCACTATGGGGTCATCTCCCATTGAGTCTGTAGTTGCTGCTGGCAACATATTTGTTGGGCAGGTAA
>CABHPH010119191.1:0-17089 GCA_902168325.1 Peromyscus nudipes
ACTCCTTAAATGAAAAAAAACAATGCAGAAAGTCATAGAAACACATTTTTAAAAAGTTCTCTTCACCTTTAATTTCCAAGGAGAGTGTATGCAGAAATTAACATTCTCAATGAGATTCTGAAAGCTGCTTATGATTTGGAATGACAACTGTAATAATGATAAAAGATACAGTATAAATAAGCAAGCCTTGGTTAGTATATTCAACTCTAAATAACTGTTTGAAATCATTCTTAAATGTGTTTCTGCCATATGCCACATTTTTATTGAGCACTGAACCACCAAAATATATTTCCACTTAGAAGAGTAAGTGCAATTTACTAAATCTCCAAATAGGTCCCTCAGTGATCATAGAGTCTTACCTTTGCTAAAAACATGCCATAGTAGCAACTATGTTTCCCTTGAAATTGTCACTAAACACAACATACAAAGACACATAAACAACTTAACATGCCAATGTTTCTCTTAAAAGGTGCAGTATAATGACTGATCTTTTGAGACAGTCAAAGCATCATAACCATAATGTTTTAATACTTGAATTCATGTTTCATAATTGTTTGGATGTTATCTTCCTAGAAAGCTCACAAAGTCATCAACTTATTATAAAACCTTTTTATTTGTATGGGTCTTTGTACCACAATCACTCAATTAATCTTTATAATGTTTTATGACACTATATCTATGACCACAGACTAAATTCTTGAGAAGAAAAAAATTACTTTGCATTCCTTTCTCTCAACCAATATGGAAAAACAAAAAACCCAGTATAGTTAAAACAATCCTGTACAATAAAAGAACTTACAGAGGTATTACCATCCCTGATTTCAAGTTTTACTACAGAACTATAGCAATAAGAACAGCATGGTGTTGGCATAAAAACAGACCAATGGAACTGAATCAAAGACTCAAATGTAAATTCACATACCTATGTACATCTGATTTTTGACAAAGAAGCCAAAATTGGACAATGGAAAAAAGAAAGCAGCTTCAGCAAATGGTGCTGGCATAACTGGATGTCGACATGTAGAAGAATGCAAATAGATCCATATCTATCGCCATGTACAAACCTCAACGCTAAGTGGGTAAAAGACCTCAACATAAAACCAGATACACTAAACCTGATAGAAGAGAAAGTGGGAAATAAACCTTGAACACATTGGCACAAGAAACAACTTGTGGAACAGAACGCCAACAGCACAGGCACTAAGATTTTTTTTTCTTGGTTTTTCAAGACAGGGTTTCTATGTAGCTTTTGGAGCCTGTCCTAGAACTCAATCTGTAGACCAGGCTGACCTTGAACTCACAGAGATCTGCCTGTCTCTGCCTCCCTAGTGCTGGGATTAAAGGCGCATGCCACCACTGCATGGCACTAAGATCAGCAATTAATAAATAGGATTTCATGAAACTGAAAAGCTTCTGTAAGGCGATGGAAACTGTCAATAGGACAAACAGCAGTCTACAGAATGGGAAAAGTTTTCACTAACTCCACATCTGACAGAGGGATAATATCTAAAATATATGAAGAACTCAAGAAACTAGTCATCAACAAACCAAATAATCCAATAAAAAATCAAGTACATATCTAAACAGAGAATTAATTCTCAACAGAGGAATATCAAATACCTGAGAAACACACAAGAAATGTTCAACATTGTTGGCAATCAGTGAAATGCAAATCTAAACTAATTTGAGATTCTATATTATAACTGTCAGAATGGCTAAGATCAAAAACACAAGTGACAGCTCATGCTGGTGAGGATGTGGACCAAGGAGAACTTCCATTGCTGGTGGAAGTGCAAACACGTACAGCTACTATAGAAATCAATATGGTGATTCCTCAGAAAATTGGAAATCAATCTACCTCAGGAACCAGCTATAATATGCAAAGGATGCTCCATTGTGCCACAAGGACACTTGTTCAACTATGTTCACAGAAACTTTATTCATAATAGCCAGACACTAGAAACAACATAGATGTCCCTCAAGAGAATAATGGATAAAGAAAATGTGGCAAAAAGCCTACCCAACAGGTTGGGGATTTAGCTCAGTGGTAGAGTGCTTGCCTAGCAAGCACAAGGCCCTGGGTTCGATCCTCAGCTCCAAAAAAAAAACCTACCCAACAACCCCAGATTTCATCACATCCCCTGGGCTCCATGTTTTAGCTACAACTTCTAAAGAAGACTTGGGCTTTACCAGAGGTAAGGCCAGATCTAAGGACTGAGGTACCCCCATCACTGGGCTCCATACTCTGACCCACAGCCCAGACAGCTTTACTGGAGGCCATATGGTCCTAGACACCCAGGTAAGATACAATCTACCACCTGCTAACACTCCTTAAAACCCACTCAACTGCCGGGCGGTGGTGGCACACGCCTTTAATCCCAGCACTTGGGAGGCAGAGGTAGGCGGACCTCTGTGAGTTCGAGGCCAGCCTGGGCTACCAAGTGAGTTCCAGGAAAAGGTGCAAAGCTACACAGAGAAACCCTGTCTCGAAAAACCAAAAAAAAAAAAAACCCACTCAACAACCCCAGACAGTATCCTCTCCCTTGGACTCCATATTCTGACTTACAACTTTGGAAGAAGATCATGGCTTTACCTGAGGCCACAAGAGATCTAGGAACCAAAAATAGGTTTCAATCCAAAATTAATCAAAAGAGATGGAGAAGGGTATTTCATACTCATCAAAGGAAAAATCCACCAAGTTGGCTTTTCAATTTTGAATATATGCTCCAAATGCAAGGACACCCACATTTGTAAAAGAAACATTACTAAAACTTAAATCATACATTGAAACCCATACATAATGGGAAACTTCAACACTCAACTCACCCAGATACAAAAGAATATAAATTCTTTGGAGCACCTTATGGAACCTTCTCCAAAACTGACCATAGACTTGGTCATGTCACAAAGCAAGTCTCAACAAATACAAACAAAAACAGAAACAAAAACCCTGAAATAACTCCTTGTATCTTATCAGATCACCATTGGTTAAAGCTGGAGTTCAACAGCAACAGAAACCAGAGAAAGCCAACAAACTCTTGGAAAGTGAACAACTCTCAACTGAAATATCACTGGGTCAAGGAAAATATAGGAAAGAAATTAAAGAGTTCCTATAATTCAATGAAAATGAATGCACAATAAACCCAAACATATGGGACACAATGAAATCAGTGCTAACAGGAAAATTCATAGCACGAAGTGCCTACATAAAGAATTTGGAGAAATCTCATCCTAGTGACCTAAGAGCACACCTGAAAGCTCTAGATAAAGAGAAGTAAACATACCAATAGGAGTAGACGGAAGGAAATAAACTGATAGCTGAAATCAGTAAAATAGAAACAAAGAAAATGATGTAATCAGTGAAACACAGAGTTGGTTCCTTGAGAAAATAAAAGAGAATAATCAAACCCTTACCAAACTAACTAAAAAGCAGAGCAAATATCCAAATGAACAACATAAGAAACAAAATGGGAGACATAACAGCTGACTTTAAGGAAATCTGTGGAATCTTTAGTTCATACTTCAAAAATCTATACTCCATAAAATTGGAAAATCTAAAAGAAATGGACAAATGTCTTGATAGATACCACATACCTAATTAAATCAAGATCAGATAAACGATTTAAATAGATCTATAACCCCCAAGGAAATAGAAGCAGTCATTAAAAGTCCCCCCATCCAAAAAAAAAAAAGACCCAGGGTCAGATGGTTTTAGGGCAGAATTCTACCAGACTTTCAAAGAAGAACTAATACCAATACTATTCAAGTTATTCTATATAATAGAAACAGAAGAAACATTGCCATATACTTTCTATGAGGCCATATTCATGCTGATACCCAAACCATACAAAGACTCAACAATAAAAGAGAATTACAGACCAATTTCCATTATGAACATTGATGCACAAATATTCAGTAAAATCCTTGTAGAGTCCAAGAACACATAAAAGAGATCATCCACCATAGTCAAATAGGCTATTTTGAGTTGCAGGGATAGTTCAACCTAGGAAAATCTGTCAGTTTTATCCACCATGTAAACAAAGTAAGAGAAAAAACACATTATCATCTCATTAGATGCTGAGAAAGCCTTTGACAAAATTTACCACCCCTTCCTGATTAAAATCTTGGAAACAAAGGATATACTGAAACATAGTAAAGGCAATACACAATAAGCCAATAGACAACATTGAATTCAATTCAGATGAACTTAAAGCAATTCCACTAAAATCAGGGACAAGATAAGGCTGTCCCTCTTTCCATATCTATTCAGTATAGTACTTGAATGTCTAGCTAGAGCAAGAATACAACTAAAGGAGATCAAGGAGATACAAATTGGAGAAGAAGAAGGCAAAGCAGTGCTATTAGATAATATGATATCATACATAAGCGATCCCCAAAATTGTACCAGAAAACTTCTACAGCTGATAACACCTTCAGTGAAGTGGTTGGATACAAAATTAACTCAAAAAATGAGTTCTCTCTTATATACAAATGATAAATGGGCTGAGAAAAAAATCAGGGAAACAACACATTTCACAATAGCCACAAATAATATAAAATATCTTGTGGTAACTCTAACCCAGCAAGTGAAATACCTGTATGATGAGAACTTTTAGTCTTTGAAGAAATAAATTAGAAAAGGTATCAGAAGATGGAAAGATCTCCCATGCTCATGGATCTGTAGGATTAACAGTAAAAATGGCCATCTTACCAAAAAACAATCTACAGATTTAATGAAATCCCCATTAAAATCACTACACAATTCTTTACAGCCTTTGAAAAAATATTCAACTTCATATAGAAAAACAAACAAACAAACAAAAACAAGTAGAGCTAAAACAGTCCTGTACACTAAAAGAACTTCTGGAGATATCACCGTCCCTGATTTTAAGCGCCACTACAGAGCTATAGTAATTAAAAAACAGCATGGTATTGGCTTAAAAACAGACAGGTGGATCAGTGGAATTGAGTCAAAGACACAAACATAAATCTACACGTCTATGGACACCTGAGCTTTGACAAAAGAGCCCAAACTATACAATGGGAAAAGGAAATCTTTAACAAATGGTGCTGGCATAACTGGATTTTAGCATGTAGAAGACTGCGAATAAATCTGTATCTATCACCTTGGACAAAACCCAAGTCCAAGTGGATAAAAGACCTCAAAATAAATCCAGTTACACTAAATCTGATAAACGAGAAATTGAGAAACAGCCTTGAGCACATTGGCGCAGGAGACAACTTCCCAAATATAACACCAGTAGCACAGACACAGAGATCAACAATTAATAAATGGGACCTCATGAAACTGAAAATCTTCTGTAAGGCAAAGTAAAAAAAAAAAGAAGAAAAAGAGAAGAAAAAGAGGAAGATTATTGAATCTAGTCTGAAAAAAAGATATATAGAAATGATAGAATAAAGGGTAGATAATTGAATCTACTCTGAAAAGAAAAAAGAGAGGATTATTGAATCTACTTTTAAGAGACAACTACTAGTTTTAAATATTTCACATTGGATTGGATTTTTATATATTGTATACAAATTATATATATTGAGATTGATATTGTTAGAAAATACGGTATGTATATTTCTAATCTTATTCAGGATTGTACCTATACAGTTCATTTAACAATGTAATGTAATTTGCTAATCCTTGAATGTTATTACCAACTATTAGGATATAAAGAAATGAAAGCTAGTGGTTAGTCATTACAAGCAAACTTGTAGTCATATTAAGTATGCTTTCAAGGTCAAGCAGAGATATATTTTAGATAGACAGGTCATCTTCAAACCCTTCAGAGATCTACAGAATATGGCATTTAAATTGTTTTAATAACTTAGATTTTTTTTCTTTTTTTATGACTATGAGACATGTTGGCTCCTGGCAGCACCAATCTACTTCAGAGAAGATATGGGCATTGAAGAAAATACATATGGAGTTAACTTTAACTGTAGTAAAAATTAGCTACTGGGCAACAAAGTGCTCTCACATCGACTGCCGACAGTATGCTATCCAAAATGGACAGACAGGACACAAAACAAAGGACTACCAATCCTTGCAAAGACAAGTGTGGTTGCAGCTTGGCAACAGGTGTTCTCTGAGGCCAGGACAATATGGCACCATCTCTGAAGTGGCTTTGCAATCAGGAAAAGGTACAGTGCCCCTTTCTTCAAAGGCAGCTGAACAGGCAGTGTACCGATGGCTTCTGGTGCAGTGGAACAGTAGCTGAAACAGTTATTTTTGAAGGAGTAACTAGATTTTTGAAGGAGTAACTAGATTGACAGAGTCTAACCTCTCAATGGTAGACTGGCATTTAATAAAGGAGATGAAGCCACCCTCAAGCTTAGAAGAATGGGCAGCCAAATTCCAAAAACACCAGCAATTTCCAGAATTTAAAATCCTGAATCATGACAGGACACTGGCAGAATTCAAGTATATCTGGTACATGAAACACTCTCACCAAATGTGAGGTCGAACTGTAGGCCTTGTGTACATCCTATTTCACAAATGAGTCTGTCAGGTAAGCAAAGCCTGTAGGACGAAGATGGTGCCCCAACATGCAGAGAAACCTCAGGTGACTGTCCAGGCAGCTGGCTGTTTCTGTCAACTCACATTTTTTGGAAGTCACTTTTTTCTACTTCCTGTTTTACTAGGTAATCTTATTTTCTTCTTGGGTCTCTGAGGGAGTTGAAGATCAGATAGTTATAGTTACAGTTTTCCTTGCTAAGAAACTCACTAAGAGGTGTTAAGTGTATAAGTTTGAAAGACATCATAAGATAGTTTTCTGTTGGTAATACAAGTTAGGATATTAAAGTGAATTAGGTACATTTTGGACTCACCAAAATAGAATAGATAATGGAATATTTTCTCTGAATTTTTCAAACGCAAATGGACTAAACATTGTTGATGTATTTATTGCTTGTATATACTGTATATAGTTATTGTACCTATTGTATATAGTTTTTCTTATATTAGTTATAACTTTTTTTAATTTTTTAAAAATTTTTATTAGACAAAAAAGGGGAAATGTGGTGATATTTTATTTGTGCTGAAATGTGATATTTTATTTGTGTTTTAATAAAATTTGCCTGGAGATCAGAGGAAATAGCAAGTCATTTTAAGTAAACACAAAAGTCAAGCAGTGGTAGCACACGCCCTTAATCCTATCACTTATCAGGCAGGGTCTGTGTGTGTGTGTGTGTGTGTGTGTGTGTGTGTGTGTGTGTGTGTGTTCAAGGCCACACTAGGGAACAGAGCCAAGCGTGGTGACACATGCCTTTAGTCCCAGTACCAACCATAGAGCCTGGAGGTCTGTACAGACAGACAGTGACAGGAAAGTGAGGTAGCTGGGCTAAGATAACCAATGAGAGGGAATAACAGCAAGGCAATAAAGGCATGGGTAAGACAGAAGTAACTCGCATTTGGAAGCTGCAGAGTTGGTGTGGTAAGGTTGACTGGTGGTTTTTCCTATTTGCTGATCTCTCTAAGGTTTTCACCCCTATATTTGGTTCTGTGTTTTTTATTTAATAAGATGGCTTAGAAGATCATTGAGTCCATTGATATTCAGGAATATTTATAACCACTGATTGTTAATTCCTACTATTTTTTGGTGGTAGTATGTGTGTGTTTCCTTCTTTGGGATTTGCTGGTGTGGTGATTAGCTATTGCCTGTGTTTTTGTGGGTGTATCTAACTTCCTTAGGTTGCATTTTTGCTTCTAGTGCTTCTTGTAGGGCTGGATTAGTGGACAGGTATTGTTTAAATCTGGTTTTGTAATAGAAGGTCTTGTTTATTCCATCAATGGTGATTGAAAGTTTTGCTGAGTATAGTAGTCTGGGCTGGCATGTGTTGTCCCTTAGTTTCTGCATAACATCTGTCCAGGACCTTCTGGCTTTCAGAGTTTGCATTGAGAAGTCAGGTGTTATTCTGATCAGTCTATATAAGTTACTTGGCCTTTTTTCTTTGCAGCTCTTAATATTTTTTTCTTTATTCTGTATGTTTAGTGGTTTGATTATTATGTGGCAAGGAGACTTCTATTTTTGGTCCAGACTATTTGGTGTTCTGTAAGCTTCTTGTATCTTCATAGGCATTTCCTTTAGGTTTGGAAATTTTTTCTTCTATTATTTTGTTGAAATTATTTTCTGTGCCTTCAAGCTGGTATTCTTCTCCTTCTTCTATCCCTATTATTCTTAGGTTTGGTCTTTTCATAGTGTCCCAGATTTCCTGGACATTTTATGTTATGACTTTGTTGTAGTGGGTAGCTGTTCTAGCTTTGACCTGGAAGTACAACCCCCACTGAGGCTTCGGTAGCTGTTCCACCTACAAGGCAGGCTGAGACAAGAGCCCTTAAGACACAAGATCCAGATGTGCTGGCCCTCTTGGTTCCTGGATCCTGGACTCTGGAGGTAGATTGAGCAGAGTTCTCCAGAGAATACTGCTGGACTGTGCTACACCTTTCCCAGACCCTGTAACCTATCCCTTTACTTGCAAGTTACCCCACAAAATAAACCTCCCTTTTAATGATGTGGAGTGGAGTTGTCTTAATTCTACAACCAATACTTTGTTGACTTTAATGTTTTCTTTGAATGATGAATCTATTTTGTCTATGATATCTTCATTGCCAGAGATTTTCTCTTCTAACTGTGGCATTCCGTTGATTATGCTTGCATCTTTAGTTCCTGTTTGTTTACACAGATTTTCCATTTCAAGCATTCCCTTAATTTGTGTCTTCTTTATTCCCTCAATTTCAATTTTCAAGTCTTGAACTGTTTCTTTCACCCGATTGGTTGGTTTTTCTTGGCTTTCTTTCAGGGATTTATTGATTTCTTCCAATTTTTTGTTTGTCTTTTCTTCGATTTCATTAAGGGAAATTTTTATTTCCTCTTTAAAGACTATCATCTTCATAAAAAAATTTTTTGCCGTTTTTTGAGAAAGGGTTTCTCTGTGTAGTTTTGGTGCCTGGCCTGTGTCTTGCTCTGTAAACCAGGCTGACTTCGAACTCACAGAGATCCAGAGATCTGCCTGGCTCTGCCTCCTGAGTGCTGGGATTAAAGGTATGTACCACCACCGCCCAGTTCATAAAGTTATTTTTAGGGTCATTTTCTTCTTCTTCCTCTGCATTGGGATGTGAGGTCTTGCTGCTGTAGAACTGCTAGGTTCTGGTGGTACAATATTGCTCTTTATGTTATTGAATGTATTCTTGCAATGGTATCGACCCATCTTTTCCTCTAATCAGTGCAAGTGGTGTCTCTGTCTCAGGGAGCTACTTTTGGTCCAGTTGGTACAGGTGTTGTTTGTATCTCAGGGAGACGCTAGGGTTTTGGGGGATGGGTGTGTTTGGGTGATGGAGTGTGACTTGTAGATTACAGGGTCCAAGGGGGCGGTAGGCAGCCTATCTAACACACACCTTTAATCCCAGCACTCAGGAGGCAAAGCCAGGTGGATCTCTGTGAGTTCGAGGCCAGCTTGGGCTACAGAGTGAGTTCCAGGAAAGACACAAAGCTACACAGAGAAACCCTGTCTCAAAAAAATAAATAAATGATATCTCTTTCATTGCTCTCCCTCTCAGTCCCTCCCCCAACACAGCCATCCTGATCCCTTATGTTCCCATCCTCCATTCCCTTCCATGTACTCCCCACTCCAAGTTTACCCAGGATATCTCATCTATTTCCCATTCCCAGAGCAATTCATGCATTCCTCTCAGGGTCCTCCTTGTTACCTAGCTTCTCTGAGGCTGTAGATTGTAGTGTGATTATCCTTTGCTTTACATTTAATATCCACTTATGCATGAGTACATACTGTGTTTGTCTTTCTGGGTCTGGGTTACCTCACTCAAGATGATATTTTTTCTAGTTCCTTCCATTTGCCTGCAAATTTCATGATGCCATTGTTTATTTGTTTGTTTTTTATCACTGAGTAATACTCCTTCGTGTAAATGTATCATATTTTCTTTATCAATTCTTTGGTTGAGAGGCATCTAAATTGTTTCCAGTTTCTGGCTATTAGGAAGAATGCTACTATAAACATAGTCGAGCACATATTCTTATGGTATGATTGAGTGTCCTTTGGGTATATGCCCAAGAGTGGTATTGCTGGGTCTGGAGGTAGATTGACTCCTAAATTTCTGAGAAACTGTCAGACTGATTTCCAAAGTGGCTGTACACTAGCAGTGGAGGAGTGTTCCCCTTATTCCACATCCTCTCTAACACAAACTGTCATAATTGTTTTTTATCTTAGCCATTCTGACTGGTATAAGATGGCGTCTCAGCATCATTTTGATTTGCATTTCCCTGATGACTAAGGATGTTGAGCAATTTCTTAATGTTTTTTGGCCATTTGAGAATCTTCTTCTGAGAATTCTCTGTTTAGATCTGTGCCCCATTATTAATTGGATTATTTGGTATTTTGATGTCTAGTTTCTTGAGTTCTTTACATATTTTGGAGATCAACCTTCTGTCAGGTGTGGAGTTGGTGAAGATCTTTTCCAAGGATCAACCTTCTGTCAGGTGTGGAGTTGGTGAAGATCTTTTCCAAGGCTGTCCACTCTCTTCATATCTATTCAATACAGTACTTGAAGTTCTAGCTAGAGCAATAAGACAACAAAAGGAGATCAAAGGGATACAATTTGGAAAGGAAGAAGGCAAACTTCATTATTTGCAGAGGATATGATAGTATACATAAATGACCTAAAAAATTCTACTAGGTATAGCAGAAATATTAGATGGTCTTATTAATAAAATCAAACCTGAGGCCAGGTATTGGGGCAAACACTGGAAGGTCAGAGAGACAGAACAAACCACAGCTAACCTCACCTGGCCAACTTCTCGGCTGGTCTTGTTTCCTCAGACTGGAAGCCTCTGTGTCCTCATATCCGAATGGCTCTCAGCTGAACTGTGCTTCTTGAAAGCCTGAATGCTTAACCAGCCAAATGCCTAACCAGCCAAATGTCTCTAGTTTCTGGTCCTCATGCCTTATATATTTTCTGCTTTCTGCCTCACTCCCTGGGATTAAAGGCTCGATTTCTGGGATTAAAGGCATGAGTCACCATGCTTGGCTGTATCCTTGAACACATGGATTTCTGCCTCTGGAATGCTAGGATTAAAGGCGTGTGCTACCACTGCCTATCCTCATGTTTAATATTGTGGCTGCTCTGTCTCTGACCCCAGATAAGTTTATTAGCATGCACAATATTTGGGGGAATACAATACCACAACTACGGAACTCCTACAGCTGATAAACACCTTCAGTAATGTGGCTGGAGAAAATATTAACTCGAAAAAATCAGTAGTCCTCCTATATACAAATGATATAGTATATAGGGCTATATATATATATATATATATAGCTATATATATATATATATGATGTAGCATGAATCTTAAATGGTCGTATTAATAAAATCAAACCTGAAGCCAGTTATTGGGGTGAATGCTGGAACAAGCCACAGCTACCTCACCTCGCCAGTTCCTCAGCTGATCTTGTTTCCTCAGACTGGAAACCTCTGAGTCCTCATCCAGAATGAATTTCAGCTGAACTGCTGCTCCAAAGCCTGAAAGTTTAAACAGCTAAAAGCTTCTAGTTTCTGGACTTCACACCTTATATACCTTTCTGTTTTCTGTCATCACTCCCTGGGATTAAAGGCTCGCTTTCTGGAATTAAGGGCGTGAGTCACCATGCTTGGCTGTATCCTTGAACACAAAGAGATCCAGGTAGATTTCTGCCTCTAGAAAGCTAGGATTAAAGGCGTGTGCTACCACTGCCTATGCTCTATATTTAATATTGTGGCTGTTCTGTTCTGTGACCCCAGATAAGTTTATTAGCATGCACAATATTTTGGGGAACACAAACCACCACAATATACTGTATATATGGGCTGAGAAAGAAATCAGAGAAACATCACTCTTTATAGTAGCCACAAATAAAATAAAATACCTTGAGGTAACTCTAACCAAACAAGTGAAAGACCTATATTACAAAAGAAATTGAAGAAGATATCAGAAAATGGAAATATCTCCCATAATCTTGGATAGATAGGAGTAACATAATAAAAATGGCAATCTTACCAAAATCAATCTACAGATTCAATGTAATCCTTGTCAAAATCCCAACACAATTCTTCACAGACCTCCAGTGGACAATACTCAACTTCATATGGAAAAAATAAAAAAAGACAGGATTGCTAAAATAATCATGTTCAATATAGGAACTTCCAGAGGGATCACCACCTCTGACTTCAAGCTCTACTGTAGAGCTATAGTAATAAAAACAGCTTGCTATTGGCATAAAAACAGACATATGGATCAATGGAATTGAATTCAAGACCCTGATATAAATCCATGCACCTATGAACACCTGATTTTTGACAAAGAAGCAAAAATTTTACAATGGAAAAAAGAAAGCATCTTCAACAAATGGTGCTGTCATAACTGGATGTCAGCAAGTAGAAGATTGTGTATAGATCCATATCTTTCACCATGCACAAAATTCAAGTCCAAGTAGATCAAAGACCTCAATATAAATCCAGTTACACTGAACCTGATATAAGAGAAAGTGGGAAGTAGCCTTGAGTGCATTGGCACATGAGACCACTTCCTGAATATAACAGCAGTAGCATAGACACTGAAATCAACAATTGATAAATGGGACCTCCTGAAACTGAAAAGCTTCTTCAAGGCAAAGGACATGGTCAATAAGGCAAAATGGCAGCCAGAAGAATGGGAAGAGATCTTTGCCTTTCCCAGTCTTACTATAAGGGTAGGTGCTTAGCCTCACTGCAACTTGATATGCCATGTTTTTTTGATATCTGTGGGAAGCCTGCCCCTTTCTGAACAGAAAGTAGGAGGAATAGATTGGGGAAACAGAGGGAAAGTGGGGGTAAGGATTGGGAGGAAAAGAGGGAGTTGCAATTACAGTCAAGATATAAAATAAATAAATAAATTTTAAAAAGATTTAAAAATAAAAATAAGAAAGTGTGGTACATTTACATAATGGAGCATTATTCTGCTGTTAAAAAATGACATCATGAAATTAGCAGTCAGATTGATGGACCTAGAAAATATAATCTTGAGTGATATAACCCAGACCCAGAACATGATGTGCATTCACTTTTAGGTGGATATTAGCTGTTAAGTAAATGGTAATCATGCTACAATCCACAGATCCAGAGAGGTTAAGCAATAAGGAGGGCTCAAAGAGGGACACATGGGCCTCCTTGAGAAAGGGAAATAGAGTAGATTTTGTGGGTGGACTGGGGACAGGAAGGGACAGGAACACGAAGGATCAGACAGGGATGAATTGAGGGAGAGAGTACTAAGAGAGATGACTGGGATTTGGGGCATTTCAGGGGTAGTGTGGAAGCCTAGTGTAGTGGAAACTCCCTGGAATCTACAAGGGTGACCCAATAGGGGAATTGGAGCCTGAACCAGCCATCTCCAGTAACCAGGCAAGGCTTCCAGTGGTGAGACTGGGATATCAACCCAGCCACAAAACCTTCAACCTAAAATTTGTCCTGCCTGGAAGATATGCTGGGGTCATGGTGGAGCGGAACTTGTGTGAGTGGCCAACCCATGACTAGTTCAACTTGAGGCTCATACCAAGAGAGGCAGCTCACACCTGACACTGCCTGAGTGGCCAGGAATCAGATGCTAGATATCCCAGAGACCAAGGAGAGAACCAATCACAACTGGCAAATAAATAAATAAATAAATAAATAAATAAATAAATAAATAAATAAATAATAAATAGAATCAATGAAATGGTTCCTAATGTTAGTTATTCTGCTGTAATAATAGATCAGCACCTAGCCCAATTGTCATCAGAGAGGCTTCATCTAGCAAGCAATGAGGCCAGATGAAGAGGCTCACACCCAAATATTAGGCAGAGCCCAGGAAACCCCAACAGAAGAGGAGGAGAAAGGATTACAGGAGCTAGAAGAGTCAAGGACACCAGGAGAATACATTCCACAGAATCAACTAAGACTAAAGCCACAATCATAGAGACTGTATGGATCTGAGCCTAGGTCCTCTGCATATATGTTATGGTTGTTTACCTTGGTGTTTTTGTGGGAGTAGGGCATGTCTCTGACTCTTTCACCTGCTCTTGTCACCCTTTTCCTTCTACTGGGGTGCCTCTTCCAGTCTTGATATGAATGTTTGTGCCTAGTCTTATTGTAACTTGTTATGCTGCATTTGGTTGATATCATTGGAAGGCATTCTCTTTTATCAAGAGAAACAGAAGATAAGTGGATTTGGGGTAGAGGGAAGGTGGGAGGGAGGGGAGCCCTCAGTTGAGATATAATGTATGAGAGAAGAAAAATAAAATTAAAATTAAAAATCCATTTCCAAACACTAACAATATAGAAATTTGAAGACTAAACTTCCAAAATATCAACTTTGGAAGGGAATACATTCAAAACATAGTGATTACTATTCAAAATGCATAAATTATTTCCAGATACTTAGCTATAGGCCTGTTTAGTTGGCCCAGGATCTTACTCCAATGGCTTAACAGCTTAAAATATAAAAAGTATGGTAATAAATAAAATTTCTAGAAATGAACCTAAAATATTTCCAACAAAGTAGCTGTGAATGAAAATATTGGAAAGATTCAAATCATTGTTTCCTTGTCCTTTATGATCTTTTAAGAAGTTCTAGGAAAAAGTTTCCCAGGAAAAAAATCTTGTTGTACACAGAATTATGTCTCATTATGTTAATTTTTAAGTCATGGGAGTTGACAATATGTTAGCTTATATGAATGTTAAAATGAGACTATTATATTTGGTTATATGAATTGTATAATAAAGTAAAATTTTCTAAAAATGAAAGAAAAAGAAACGTTCATAACTTGTCATGGTGAAATGACGAAAGGAAAGATACATGCAACTTTTCCATCTTTCAGGGTGAAGGGAAGAGAGTATGGGCTTGAAAATGACTAATATTCATCATGTAAATGTGTGAAATTGCCAATCACTGAAAAATAAAATAAATTTTAAAAAATGTACGAAATCTTTTGAGATAGACTAAAACTTTGCTTAGACGGAAATCCTAATTGAAAATCTCTATGTTAGAAATAAGTACCAAGATACAGGTGCAGGAAAGGATGTTCTGAATAAGACCTTGCTTTCCCAGAACCTCACTAAACAAAAATGCTTTTGTACAGGAAAAGATAGCAATCAACTGAGCAAGGAGGAAGCCCACAGATTGAGAGAAATAGCTCTTCTAGTTGGACATTTAATAAAGAATTAATACCCAGAATAAACCCAGAACACAAATAACAAAGAGTCAAGCAAACAAACCCACCAATTAAAAAATGGGCCATGGATCTGAGTAGTGTTCTCCAAAGAAGAGACAGAAATGGCTAAAGAGTATCTTGAAGAGTCTTCAGCATGCTTAGCAATGAGAGGAATGCAAATTAAAAATACTTTCAGATTCATTTCAACCTAGTTAGAATGGTTAGGTTCAAGAAAACAACCCATAGCAAATGTTGATGAAGACTTGAGAAAGGTGGGACAATCATTCACTGTTGGCAGGATTGTAAACTGGTACAAGACTCTGAGAATCAGTGTATAGAGTTCAAAAAGCTAAAAGTAGATTACTGATACTACTCTATCATATTCCTTGGAATATACATAAAGGACTCAGTACCTTACTATAGAAAAAGTTGCTCAGCTATGTTCATTGATAAATTATTCACAATAGCTAGAAAATTCAGACAATCTAAATGTCCTTCAACTAATGAATGGAAAACAAAATGTACATACACATAGTAGAATTCTATTTACCTATGAGTGGAAAATGAAGACATAAAATTTGCAGGTAAATGAATGGAACCAGAAAATAATAATCAAAATGCAGAAAGGCAAACACTGCATGTTCTCTTACTTGTGGATTCTTGATCCAAACCCTTAAATTTTAGTATGTAGCTTAAAGTAAATTCAGAAACCAGGCAAGGAGAAAGGGATCATGTTGGGAGAGAGGAGAAGGAGCTCCAAAGACAGAGACAGTAGGGCACAGGTGCTGCAAAGTAGGAAATGAGGAAAACCGGGTAGACAGAAGTTAACTAGGTGGGAGGATAATGCCGAGAAAGGAAGGAAGGAGTGATAAGTAATACTAAAGATGTCTGAACAGACTCTGTAGTTTTTGGGTTCCTATGGTACCCCTTTGGACAACAATTCAATTAGATATAACCTATTGAAGATTCATTTGGTGACAAGAGATATCCATCTGGGGATCTGTCTCGCCCATTATTTGGTGATTTCATTTAGATTGCATTCATATATGTACATATGTTAAGAATATTTGATTGTACTAGGTTTATACACCACCCCCCTCAAATGGCCATTCATTTCAGCTGTCTTTCCCCATATTCTCTCCCTCATCTTCCTCTTCCCTCCCTTCCCCTGCTAGATCCTGCCACTTTAGGTTCCACCTCCCCATCCATAACTATCTATTCTATGTCCCTTTCTTAATGAGATCTTTCTTTTCTCCTATTCCCTGACTCTACACATAAACTCTATGGTTCTGTAGATTGTAGTGTGGTTATCATTGACCTAACAGGTAATATCCACAAATAAGTAAATATATACCATATTTGTCTTTCTGTGTCTGGGTCACTGCACACAGGATGATTTTTTTCTAGTTCCATCCATTTACCTGTGAATTTCCTGATTTCAGTTTTTAAATGGCCAAGTAATAATCCATTGTTTAAATGTACCACATTTTCTTTATCCATTCATCTGTTTAGGGACATTTGGTTGTTTCCAATTTCTGGCTATTATGAATAGCAGCAGTAAACATGGCTGCTGTGGTAACTTGAAGCCCCCTTTGGGTATATTCCCAAGAGTAGAACTAGATCTTGAGGTATATCAATTCCCATTTTCCTGAGGAACTGACACAGATTTCCATAATAGCTGTATAAGTTTGTACTCCCACCAGTAATGGATGAGTAGTCACTCCCTTACTTCACATCCTTGCCAGCAAGAGCTGTCACTTGTTTTATTGATCTTATATATTCTGATGGGTGTAAAATGAAATCTCAAAGTAGTTTTGATTTCTGTTTCCCTGATTATTAAGGATGTTACACATTTCTGTGA
>CABHPH010119193.1:0-19342 GCA_902168325.1 Peromyscus nudipes
AGGACCAGTCATCAGGAAAATTGCACCAATCACTTTATTCAGGTAAATTGACTATTTTTCTGCAAAGCAGCTCAGAGACAAGACCACCCCTGGGCAAGTACAGTTCACACAGCTTGTGCTTATCCAACTAATAACAGCAAATCACTCACTTGATAAACACATGACTATGTGTATGCTTCCGTTGCTTTTAGAGCATGAAATTTTTTTAAATACTGTAATTTGTGCTTCAGAAGCACACTGTTCCAACACTATGCTCGACTACACCATGTCTGTGCTTTTTAAAACATTAAATTATCTTGTTAAGATTACCTGGGTCACCTGACAACTTAGCAAAATATAAAGTACACACACAGAGATGCAATATGAGACAAAATGTTTGCCCAACAGGTACAGTCACTGGAGGTTGTTACACAGTCACGTGACAGCAGAGTCCATATTCTCATTTCTCCTTTTCCTCTTTGCTCTTCGTCACCTACAAGCAATGAGTAAGTGGCTGAGGAATTCTAGTCCCTTCACTAGAGTGTCTTCCAAAGCCACGAATACCATTACCTTGAACCCAGGAGTAAGGGAACTCAAGCCCCTGCTGCTTCACCTTACACACTGATCCATCTCCCCCACCCTCTCACTGTGGATCTCAAAGGTATCAAAGCTGGGGGAGAATTAGCTCTCACCAGAAAACTGTTGCTTTCTACGTTTCCAGTCTCGACAACAGAACAAATCTCCAAGCCCTTGAAGGGAATCTGTGTTTCATCAGCAATGTTACTTGTTTTTCCAGCCTTTTAAGTGATAAAAGCTCATTTATATATATCAGGACTGGGTTTGGTGACTATCACCATTAGTGAAGAAACAAGCTTTCAGTCTGACATCTACGAGAAAGGACAGTCTCTGTCCATAATCCCCTGGCTGGAGAGAACATGGGTTATAACATGTGTGTGTGTGTTTGACTCCTAGCAGTACAGGACAATAGCAAGAAAGTTACAAAAGGGTTGAGTAAAATAAAAAAAAAAATAGCAAACTAGATTCAACAAATGGACAGATTTCTAGGTTAATTTCTCCTCCCATGTTCCCAGAAGACTGGGAACATGAGTCTAATGAGCGGCAGTAGGTGACCAATACAAAATGGACCCCATGTTTTCCGTGTGCCTTCACTGTTGTTATGGTCTGGTGGTGGTTTTATTTTTTTATTTTTTTCTTGATTGTTCTTCTTTTGTGGGGTTTTACTATTGTTATTTGTTTGTGAGAAAAAGTATATAAAATTGGGTGGGTAGGGAGGTGGGAAGGATCTGGAAGGACTTGGGGAAAGGAAAAGAATATAACAGAAATACATTGCTCATAAATTTTAAAAATAATTTTAAAATATAATAAAGAAAAAAGTAGGAAGGAAGAATGTAACGTTAGGTGCTTACAACACTCCCATGAAGGAAGAGCCATGGCAATAACTTCTCCATGTCCTCCCTTCCCAGGCTGCCCCACACTACCCTCTGCTCTCACTTCTCAGCAGAAGCTCACTTCATCAACCCTCACATACACAGAAAGTACTCTGATCCAGCAGTCTTGGTCAGCCTTGACAGTGACCTTTCAATCTCTCTTTCTATCTTAACTTTAAAAACTCTCTGAGGGATGACAAGTTTTGGTCTAAAGTATTACCAGTTATAATTTATACCTAGAGGTAAGCAAGGCCAGGGATCTAAGTTGCAATAAATTACTTAGGCCATCAACATCTTCAATTCTTGAGCACACTGAAAAGTCTCTGAAACTGCCACCCTATCCATTCCTAGACATGATCTTTCAATTCCTAAACACATTTCTGTAAGATAGTTTCATGAATATCACATGCTTACATGTCGGGAACATGCACATAATTTACAGACCAATAAGCAATTTCTATGGTCTCTAGCATGGAAATGTGTGAACTAGTATCAACAGGAAGTCATCAAGCAGCAGAAGTCATTTATTAAACAGACATTCCAAATGTGTATGTGCACCACAGCCTGGATGCTGTGCGACATGTGCAAAAACCTCACGCCCTTCTCCGGCTTCTTACCTGGACACTGAATGGCAACATGTGTATTAAGATTCAAGAGGAGACACTCAGGAGGAAAGCCGAGGAGGGACTGAATCCCACACCAGTTTCCCAGAACTGCTATAACTTTTCCAACTCAGCATTAAGAAAGAAAAACCAAAGGGAAGAAATTAAACCTTGGCAATTTCAATAAGGCACGTGATGAAACTCTGTCAAAAACTAATCAGTTAAATTTACCCATAAATACAATCACTATAGAAAGCCAAATCAAGATCCCTTCAAGGAGGAAGGATCAGCAAGAGAGCATCTGGTACTGTCTCCGCTACTCAAGAGTTATGACAGACCATGGGTTTTCACTTTTATTCTGTCAAACTATCCAGATTGCTCCCTATTCATTAAGTAATCCTGTCATTTCTCAAAGGAGATTACTAAAACACCAAACACTCAATACCAGTCACACACATCAAGTAATAAAATAAGTGTAAAAAATTTTAAAAAAATCAACTCCTGGAATTAAAACACAATGTTCACTTTTGTAAATGGCTTGTGAATAAGGAAAAGACAAATCTACTAAACTACATATATTGTTTTAATTTCACATGGCCACTAGATAACTATATTACTAGAATCAAAACAATTAAAACAGAGGAAATAAAATGGTTTCTACATCCGGTTTCACATCAAAGTCTGCTATTTCCATACAAATGCCGGGGTTTTCAGTCCTGCTTGAGTCTGGAGGAGATTTATCAGTTGAATCTCGTCTTCTACTCAAACTTTAATTAAAATGAACAGTAAGCTATTTGTATGTCTGCAATAATTTCCTTTTCAGCGTACGCCAGACTTCAGCTTTATTCTGCAAAATCATTTTCAATTAGGTATTTAATCTCTACATGTTTGCTTAAAATCCACCTGCACCACCCTGGAGCCCGATCCCTGCTGAAGACATGGGCAGCAGCTGCGGGAAGAGTCAAGGGGCTATTATTAAGTTCAATGGGAGCCACATGTACATGGTTCTGACACAGTCATTTGTGGCTTATGACCCAACTCAACCTATTGGATTTGGCTAATTTAAAAAACAGAAAACAGGGATTCCTGGTGCTCACGACTGAGGCATAAAAAGTGAATGTTTCAGAGGCAAAACACCTTAGAACTGCTGTCATGCCTATAGATCCCCCAAGCAGGAGACAGGAGGGACATGTAGAACCTGAACAAAGGGAGGCTCCAGCAAGCGCCACTCTACAAATGTTGATTTCATTAGCTGGTTATGAGAAAATGGAGGCAAGAAAAGACTCCAGGTTTATCATCTGGGAAAGAAAGAACTGCTCTACAAATGACCACAGCCACACACCAGCACACAGCAGGCCCACAAAAGAGCACCAGGACATACTGAGTCCACAATACTGAGAGATGATACTTCATGTACTGACCAGGTAATTCCTTTACACAGCCCAGCGGACTTGTCCTGAACCCGAGGGAAGTGGCCCCCTGGGAACTTTCCCTCCACAGTCAGGAAGCAGTGCCGCTCACTTTCATTAGATGATGCAGGCCTGTGACGGAGAATCCTAGCATACGTCCCTGATGTACTAAGGTTTGAGGGCTCTGCCACGGAGGACATGGGACAAAGGAAACTCCTGGACAAGGTGAGATTGCCAGAACACTTTGGAGACAATTTGAGCGCATCTAGATGTATTAAAGACAGTTTTTGCGTGGCTCCTTCTTGTCTGTAGACGTGAACCCGAGAGATGCTGCTTATGCAGCACTTAGGAACACATGAAAAGTGGAAAACTTCCAAAATGTCTGCCACCAAATACCAAACACTGTCTAGATCTAGCTGCCTGAAAAAAAAATGACAAAAAACACGAACCAGACACACAAACTGCACAGATATCTCAAATATTATTTCATTGACATGAAAATCAAAAATCTAACACATTTACCAATAATTTAGAGACATTATGGAAAATTATAAACAGGATTGAAAGATTTCCCAAAAACAACTGGACAAATGATGGTATGAAGGAGTTTCAATTGTCCTTAATGCTTATTTCTTTCAGATATACCCAGCAAGCAGTTTTTGATCCAAATTATGATTCATCTATTGCTTCTCTTATAACTTCTACATAGCCAATCTTACCATTAATTATAGGTAACTTTTTTCTATTACACTCCTTAAAACCCCTCATCATAATGAATCAGGTACCTGCAACATACTGTTAAAAGGAATGTGACAGGGACATGCCTGTGTCATGGTTGCCTTCCCAAAGAACTGTACTATCACTTCATCATGAACTTTGATGGGTGGATTAGGTTTTGACAGGCATACTACATTAGCTTAATAGGGTTTACACCAGGATTCCAAGTCTCTTCCTGGTGGTTAGCTGTAGGAGCCCACAGAGGCTCCCTAGTAAGCCCGTGCTCAAGGTCAGAAAGTCTGAGCTTGCTTTGCCCAGCAGGGCTGCATAATAGGATGATTTGGCCAAAGGTGTGGGTATCAGGTGTTTTGAAGGGTCTACACACTTGTTGGTACTTTATACTCGACCTTGGAAGGGGGAGGTCTTTTGCCCCTCCCCTTGCTGATGTCTAAAAGGCTCATTATGAATAAACTTGAGGCTGCTGGGTATTGACCCAGAGCTCTTATGAGGCTATCCTGTCTCTCTCTCTCCATTTCTGACTATATTTCTATCTAATGTTTCTTCATTCCTCACTCCTCCCCGCAAGGACCCTTCAATAGGTCAGAGCTGGTCCCCAACAGGTAGCCATAAATAAGTGCTGTCTTTTTCCTATATCAAGTGAAATAATTCTGTTTTTTCTTTTCTCTGTTAATAAAATTTAAAAAAATGAAAGGATTTCCCTAACTAAAATGCATAATATACTTGGTAAAGAAAATGAATGCTTTTGTAGCATAATATATCTTCCTTGTACTACATGATTTGGTTTGCCAATCCTATATTAAAGAATTTTCCTTTTTCATTGCTGAGATTAATCAGATATTTTTCTTTGATACTCTGCCTCTATAGGTGTGGATCTGAAGGTTACAACAGCATCAATCCATATTAGAAAGTGAGGTTTTCCCTATTCCACAGGTAAGTCTCTGTTCTTTGGGTAATCTCTAAAATGGTACCATAAGCCTCCAAGGGCTGTGGTGCTCTCCTTGCAGGAGACACTGTGAGCAGAGGCCCCACATCTCTACAGCTGCAAACCTGCTCTCACTTTTCATGTCTTCAAGTTCAATTTTGAAAGCTCCATATTTTCTCTAAACAATTTCCAACTTCTTTTAGTAGAGGGGTTTCCTTACATTTTCTTATAGCCATACATTTCCCCAAATTAGCACAGATCCCATTTTCTCAAGAATTCATTTGAACTCTTAAAATCCCCGCTTTAGAATAGAGGGATAATTGGGCCATGTGCCGACAATCGGGGGCCTTTCTACTTGCCAGGCAGGGCCAGGCCAGTGAACTCTGTAAAGAACAGGATGGTGACTTTTAATATTTCCTGCTTGTGGCCTGCTTTGCCCCCCAGCACTGTAACTGTCACTGACAGGACATGGACAAGCTTGCACAGCTGTTTCCCAATAAAACTTGACAAACCAGATGAGTGCATTTGGCACCTGACTGGATCCCCGCACTGAGGGATTCTGAATTATCTGTGCTGTGCCTCTCAGTATGGAAGCCAACAGCCACATGAAGCTACTGAAATCCAGATTACATGCAATTGATAGTTCTTCCTGAAACCTAGTCAGTTTCCAGTGGTTATTTACCACACCTGGTTAGCGATTTATTTGATGGTCGGCAGAGACACGGGCATGAAAGCCCAGCACTCAGGAGGCTGAGGTAGGGAGGATCATGGATCCCAATCCAACTTTAGCTAAATCGCAAGTCCCTAGCCAGTCTTTTGTTTTTAAAGATTTATTTATTTTTATTTCATGTGTATGAGTCTGCCTGAGTGGATGTCTGCACATCACATGCATGCAGTGCCTCTGGAGTCCATGAAAGCATGTTGGATCCCTTGGGGACGAGAGTTGCACTCAGTTGTGAGGCTCCATGTGAGTATTAGGAATTGAACCTGGGTCCTCTGGAAGAGGAGTCAATGATCTTAATCACTGAGCCACTTCTCCAGCCCCCTCCTAGCCTGTCTTGACTACACAGTGAGATTCTCTCAAGAAAAGGGAAGGGAAGGAGAAAGGGAGAGAGGAGAGGCAGAGGCAGGAAGAGTGATCATGTTTCAAAACACTAACTCTATTAAGACACATGACTCT
The DNA here is from genome assembly GCA_902168325.1 of Peromyscus nudipes. Taxonomy (NCBI): domain Eukaryota; kingdom Metazoa; phylum Chordata; class Mammalia; order Rodentia; family Cricetidae; genus Peromyscus; species Peromyscus nudipes. The sequence goes on from CABHPH010119193.1 coordinate 6,279, forward strand.
TCCAATCATTTTGTTTCATGCTGTTTTTAAATTTAAGTTCCTGGTGTGAAGTATAAAGATCTGAATAAAGTATGTTAAGACCAAACGAGTAAGATTGGTTGGAGATTAGAATTCTCCATGAAGTGGTCAAGTAACGTAAAGAAATCAGATTCCTGGATATTCAGGTAGAATAGTGACCTACCTCTATAACCTGTAGATAATGGGACATTATCAGTATAGTGTGTGTGTGGGGGGGTTGTGTGTGCATATGTGTGCAGATGTGTAGGATGTATGGGAAAAGGTGTGCATAGATGTGTGTGCCCATATGTCCATGGAAACCAGAGGAAAATGTCAGGTTTCCTGCCCGCTCTACCTTAGTCTCTTAAGAAAGGATCTCACACTGAACCTGGAGCTAGGCTGGTGGCCAGCAAGTCCCAATAATCCTCCTGTGTCTGCTCTCCAAACCCAGCTGTAGTTACAGGTACACACAGACCATGTGCAGCTTTTAACTCAGGAGCTGAAAATTCACTGCCCTCAGGTCCTCACGCTCACACGCCAAGCTCTCTTTCCCTCCAAACCACCTTTTCCATCTGGAAGATGTTATTTAATGGGCACAGCATTTTCATCCAGAATGAAGGAGCTCTGGAAATGGATGTTATACAACAACATGAATGTTCTTAATGTCATCAAGCTGTACGTCAATGTCAAAATGGTTATGATTTACTTCACACTGTGAACATGTATGCGTGTGTGCCCACACACAGCATATTTCCAGGCATGAAACACATAATTAAGACACCCCATACTAGGGAGTGCTGGGAACATCAGGACATTGTGTCCAAGGAAGGTTTCCTTGGTGCTCCAGAGAATTTAAGAAGTGAGTCTAGGAGATGAGGCATGATCTGGGATCCTGGGCTTCTTACATAGTTTGGTTGTTGAAAATGCCATGAAGACCCATGTGCTAAGGACTTGGTCCCCCCCCCTTGCCGCTGCCGCCCTGGGGGGAGCAGGGTGGTGTTACTGGCAGGTGGTGGAACCTCAAAGAGGTAGAACCTAATAAAAGGTCTCTGAGTCACTGGAAGCATGCCCTGATGGGGATTATGGGCCTCTGGCTTGATTGTTAGGCTTTTCTGGCCTTCTGGCCCTGAGGTGAGTGATGTTACTCCACCACATGGTCCCACTAATGCATTGCCTTGACACAGTCCAAAGAAATGGGGGAAGCCAACCATAAGGGCCAAATAAACCCCCAAACAGTGAGCCAAATGAACCTTTTCTCTTTACAAGCTGATTGTCTCAGGTATAGAGTGACTAAAAGTTTGCACAGACAGGAACAAGCCTCATGAAGAAGCACCCTGAAGCACTCGGTGCAAGGCTGTATCTTGCAAGTGATGTCCTGGACTCTGCACTGAGCCAGGACTCAGCTGCTGACCCATGAAATCCCAAGGGAGTACAAAGAACTGGTTTTCAGAGAGTGGGTCTCCCACATTTTCACCACCAGGAACTCCAGCTACCTCTCCTCTCTTTAAAGTGTAACCAGCCCTCAGCCGGGCGGTGGTGGCACACGCCTTTAATCCCAGCACTTAGGAGGCAGAGCCAGGCAGATCTCTGTGAGTTCAAGGCCAGCCTGGGCTACAGAGTGAATTCCAGGCACAAAGCTACACAGAGAAACCCTGTCTCAAAAAACAAACAAACAAACAAACAAAAAATGTAACCAGCCCAGGCATTTCTCCCAGCACTGGCATTAGATATATCACCTGAAAGGGTCCCTGTGGGTACCAACAGAACCTGCTGGAAGTCTGGGCAAATGGGATCTCATATTCAACTAATATTTCCTTATCAAACAACTTTACAGGGTCCCTAGTTACCATTGAGTCAGCCCCCATTGCTATCTTCTCAGGGGGCTTTAAGCCAGGGCCTTTGTTAGGATTTCTATCGCTGTGATGAAGCATCATGACCAAAAACAAGGATGGGAGCAAAGGGTTTATTTGGCTTACAATTCCACAGCACTGCTCATCACTAAGAAGTCAGGACAGGAACTCAGGAGGGCAGGAACTGATGCAGGAGCTGATGCAGAGATCACAGAGGGGTGCTGCTTACTGGCTTGCTCCTCATGACTTGCTCAGCCTGCTTCCTTATAGGACCCAGGACCACAGTCCAGAGATGGCCCCACCCACAGTGGGCTGAGCCCTCCCCATCAATCACTAATTAAGAAAATGTCCTACAGGCTTGCCTACAGTCCAACCTTATGGAAGCATTTTCTCAGCTGAAGTTCCCTCTGCCCCAATGACTCTAGCTTATGTCAAGTTGACACATGAATATGTCACTATTAAGCCACAACCTTCCCTTTCTTATTCACCCCCAAGACCTCACATTAAAAACATAGGTAGCTTTAAAAGTCCCACATTCTTAACAAATTGAAACACATTAAAATTTCAGTTCCTTTAAAATATCCAATCTTGGAGAGAGAGAAGAGTGTCTCAGACCTCGGAACTGTGAGCAGGGAGGAGGCAAGAGAGAAGGGTGCAGCGTCTGTGGGGAGCACCCAGGCAGCCAGACCAAGCTCAAGCTATCCTATGTGCTTGGGAAAGGCAGGAGCTCCTGCTCTTAGCTAACAAGAGAAGTCCAAGGTGGCAAACAGGGGACGGAGCGCATGACCCTACGCAAGATGGCGAGTAAAGAGATGTTTGAAGATACTGTGGAGGAACGTGTCATCAACGAAGAATATAAAATCTGGAAGAAGAATACACTGTTTCTGTATGACCTGGTTATGACCCATGCTCGTCAGTGGCCCAGTCTTACCATTCAGTGGCTTCCTGAAGTAACTAAACCAGAAGGAAAGGATTATGCCCTTCATTGGCTAGTGCTAGGCACTCACACATCTGATGGGCAGAATCATTTGGTGGTTGCTGGAGTTCATATTCCCAACGACGCTGCACAGTTCAATGCTTCCCAATGTGACAGTGACAAGGGAGAATTTGGTGGCTTTGGTTCCATGACAGGAAAAATTGAATGTGAAATTAAAATTAATCATGAAGGAGAAGTAAACCATGCTCGTTATAGGCCACAGAATCCTCACATCATTGCCACAAAAACACCATCTTCTGATGTATTAGTTTTTGACTATACAAAACACCCAGCTAAACCAGATCCAAATGGAGAATGTAATCCTGATCTTAGATTAAGAGGTCATCAAAAGGAAGACTATGGTCTTTCCTGGATTCTAATTGAGTGGACATCTCCTGAGTGCATCTGATGACCATACTGTCAGCCTGTGGGATATAAATGGAGGACCAAAGGAAGACAAAATTGTGGATACTAAAGCAATCTTTACTGGCCACTCAGTTGTTGTAGAGGACGTGGCCTGGCATCTGCTGCATGAGTCCTTGTTTGGATCTGTTGCTGATGATCAGAAACTTATGATATGGGACACCAGATCCAATACCACTTCTTAGCCAAGCTATTTGGTGGATGCACACACTGCTGAGGTCAGCTGCCTCTCATTCAATCCCTACAGAGAGTTCATTCTAGCAGCTGGCTCTGCAGATAAGGCTGTAGCTTTATGGGACCTGTGTAATCTAAAACTGAAACTCCATACCTTTGAATCACATAAGGATGAAAGTTTTCAGGTCCACTGGTCTCCACATAATGAAACTATTCTGGCTTCAAGTGGTACTGATCCCTGCCTGAATGTGTGGGATTTAAGTAAAATTGGAGAAGAACAATCAGCAGAAGATGCAGAAGATGGCCCTCCAGAACTGTTTACTCATGGAAGATACACTGCCAAGATTTCAGACTTCAGTTGGAACCCCCAGTGAACCATGGGTCATTTGCTCAGTGTCTGAAGATAACACCATGCAGATATGGCAGATGGCTGAAATTATTTACAATGACGAAGAGTCAGATGTCATGACATCAGAACTGGAGGGACAAGGATCTTAAACCCAAAGTACGAGGTGTTTCTATTGAATGTATTGCTACATGAATGCTCGATTTATCAAGCGCCAAAAAGGCATTGTATAGTAGGAAATGTAAGTGGGATGGCTTATGGCGTTCTTTACCCTCTGATTCTAGCACTTTCAAGTGAGCTGTTGGGTGCTCTATCATATTGTAGCTATTGGGGGGGGGGGCGGAGAATGTTTAATAAGAAAGGTCATTATTTTTTAAAATTACAATTGCTGGGTATTGCCTTAGATTCAACTGTTTTAAGTCCTTATTTTCTCAAACTTTTAAGTGCTTGCTGAAGTTCCCAAATACACAAGGATAACTTTTATACTTTTTCCTTCCAACACTTCTTGATTGGCTTTGCAGAAATAAAGTTTAAAAAGAAATCCAGTCTCTTTAAAAATCCAAAATCCCCTTTAAAGGCTCAAAATCTCTCAACTGTGGGCTCCTATAAAAATCAAAATTAAATTTAATATTTTCTTACTTCAAGAGGGAAGAACTAGGGAACAGTCACAATCTGAACAAAGCAAACCCAAACTCCAAAAGTATAAATAACTCAATGTCCAATTATTTGGGATTCACTCACAATCTTCTGAGCTCCTCTGAGTGGGTTGGGTCACTTCCCCAGCTCTGCCCTCTGCAGTACACTTAGCTTGTCTTCTAGGCTCCAGCAGGCTTCACTCCACAGCTTCTGCTGTTCTTGGTGGTCACCCTATGGCACTGGCATCTCCAAAATGCTGGGGTCTTTTGTGGCAACTGGGCTGCACTTTCACCAATACATTCTCAGTCTCTGGTGCCAAGCCTCAACTTCTCTCCATGACCCCTTCAATCCTGGGTCTTCATCTGTTCCTGAGGGTCCACCTTCTCCAATGGCCTATCCTGGCTTCTCACCATGCTAAGGCCCAGCTGTTTTTAATGACCCCTTCATGCCTTCAAAACCAGTATTACCTGGGTGACTCTTATACTACCAAGTTTGGCTGCCAGCTCAGAGTACAACTTTGGCCACCTCTAAACACAGCTTGCATGTTGACTCTGAGGAAACATTTCCCAGAAGATTTCACCTCATTGATGCTGGTCTCTTCTTAATCACAGATTCTCCAGCCCTAGCTGACCATTGTCCAAGCAAAACAAAGGTTTTACTTTGGCGGTTTTGGTCTCTTGTGAATCACAGCTGATTCTTCAGTTCCAGCTGACCAGACACCACAGATTCTTCACACAAATGGCCCAGCAGAGTTTTTTCCTCCCTTTGAAACGTTATAAGTCGGGCCTTTATCATCTGCACTGCTTTCAACATTCTTCCAGGCTCCCTCAGAACACTCCAATGAGCTCTCAACACTCAGTGACTTTTCTAGCCCAAAGTTGCAAAGTCCTTCTACAATCCTCTCCCAAACACCATCTGGTCCATCACAGCAATAGCCCATTATGCTGGTACCAATCTTTCTTAGTCAGGGCGGTTATTGCTGGGATGAAACATCATGACCAAAAGCAAACTGGGGAGGAAAGGGTTTATTTAGATTGTGTTTCCACATTACTGTTCATCATCAAAGGAAGTCAGCACAGGAACTCAATCAGGGAAGGGACTGATGGAGACAGGAGCTGATGCAGAGACCAGGGAGGGGTGCTGCTTACTGACTTGCTCTTCATGGCTTGCTCAGCCTGCTTTCTTACAGAACCCAGGACCAACTGCTCAGGGATGGCCCCATCCACAGTGTGCTGGACCCTCCCCCAATGGTCACTAATTAATAAAATGTCTTACAGGCTTTCCTACAGTCCAGTCTTACAGAGGCATTTTCTCAATTACGGCTACCTTTTCTCCAGTGACTCTAGCTTATGTCAAGTTGATATAAAAGTAGCAAGCACACCCAGGAATATACATGCCTATTAAAAACACTCTGGTACCCATAGTGTTCCATTCTCCATGATCTGTTGGTGTCTGGTGCTGAGGAATTAAGTGCATGAAACTAAGCAACTACCAGAACTTGACTATTAGCTGTACTGGGAGGCATCTACCCAAAAGAACACCCTGAGGACCCTCTACTGAATCAGCCATTACCACTTCATGCAAATCATAGTAGATGTCATTACACCATGTAAAACTTCAGAGTCAACAAAGCCAAACAAGATCAAAACTGACCCATTTTAAATGTTCAGTCCTATATGAGTACAATATTTCCAGGAGCCCACAACATTTTGATGTTTAGAGATGAGACTTTATGGCATCCATCCATAAAGACATACTAAATAGGGTAGTTTTACAATTGCCTTTAACAAAAATTAAACTGATTGATAATCATAGTAAATAACTTACTACAGCTATATCAGATACAACATTTGAGAAGCAACTTACATCTAAAGAATCCTCCTTCAACAGGATTAGGGCCATGTTCTGGGACACCAACCGACAGGAATACCCTGAAATGGAGAAGGGACAGCATGTTAACCCCTCATTCTTCCTGTGAATTCCCAATTCAATGGCTCAGACAACCTCTTTTCCTTTTTGAAGAGTTATTAATTTCTTATTTGTGTATGTGTGAGTGTATGCACACATGTGTATGCAGTACCTGACCTGTGCACTTGAGTGAAAGTCAGAAAAAGGTTTCTGGGGTCCTCCTCTACCACTTTTCACCCATTTCATTGAGACAGGGTCTTCCCTGAACCTGGAGCCCATGCTTTCTCAGTCAATAAGCCCCAGACATCCTCCTGTCTCCACCACACTCGAAGCTGAGGTTACACACATATGCAGAGACCCATCTTACAGCCTCCCTCCATATGTCTACCTTGTCCCTATTGACTAGAGGAATAGGGGCATAAGCCTAAACTCACTGTGGACCTTGCAAATAACCTAAAGAGAACAAGCTGATAAGGTCTTTGTATCTAAAGGCTAAAATAAGTACTTGCCAATTTTCTGTAGGTTTTTTTTTCTGTACTCTGGCTATTCTTGTATAACATTAAGACAAACCTTGGTTTACCTAAAATAACAGCAAACAGTTTTAGGAGATGAATGGAATCTATGCTCCTGGTTTGCATAGCTACTGCATAAGCAAGATCACCTTTTTCTTACATTAGTAAGAAATTCTCAAAAGTTTAATTAGCTGGCACTTCTCAAAAGTTTTAAGGAATACTAGTATACCAAGGGAGTCACTCTCCTGCCAAAAGATTAACACAATCTCCACTTAAAGAAGGAAACCTAAATTTAAGTTAAAAAATATATATATATAAAAGTTTAAGACAAAAGTATTTCCAATTAGAATCAATGATTTCAATCTTGTTCTTAAATCAAACTACGTCTCAATAAGGATGTTTGGAAAGGCCTCAGAGAATTGTATTATTTTGTATTTACCCAAAATTAAATTATATTCAATACATTAAAGCACACACACATACATATATTAAAAATGAAATTATGCCTATTGGACTAGTAATACTCCCCACAAGAGTCATAGACTATCTAACAAAAACTCCAGTACGATGCATGAGAAAACTGGCTAGTTTTGGACAGGCTAGGCCAAGCGACTCCCAAAACAATCTAGGCTATCGCCATTGCCCTCAGTTGCCTCTCGAGGTTGAAAGCAACTAAGTTCCTATTGCTGAAGACCATGCATTTCCAACACGAGACTCAGAAGATTCAAGCTGGATCTAATCTGAAAGCCTCCTTCCTGCAGTCTAGCTATCATAGTATTAGAAAATACAATGTAAGTGTCCATGTGGGGGAAACAATCAATAGTGCTAGCTAGCTGTGACGCCAATGAACTGTAACGATGACCAGAATGGCAAAATACCCTTTAAAGTGCGATAGCAGCACACGCATCTCGGCAGTAACCAACGGCTGTCTATTTGGACTTAAGATCTACCTGATAGGAGGGAAATCATGGCTGGTATAAGAAAACTAGCTAACTACCTAGGGTTAATGAGGTCATGATTCTTAGAAAAAAATTACTACCCCTGACAGATACAAAGTAGAACTCAAAACAGACAGAAAACAAGACCAAGAAGATCTTCTGTTGGTTGGTTTTTTGTTTGTTTGTTTTTTTATAAACAATAAACATTTTCACTCGTTTATTTTGGAATGTACACTAACCTTCACTCAGGATTGTCATTTGTTTAAAAGAAATATTTGGTAAAGTGCCTCAGATGACAAATTATAAAGACAAAAATAATGGCTTTTGATAAAAATATTCTTGAAGCCATATCCAAAAAGTGTATTAATTACACAAAGAAGTAACTCAGAATCTCTCAAGGTAACATTGTTCTTTTTTTTTTCAAAATTATTTTATGCACATCGGTGTTTTGCCTGCATATATACATATGTCTATGTGAAGGTGCCAAATCCCCTGGAACTGGAGTTACAGACAGTTGTGAGCTGCCATGTGGGTGCTGGGAATTGAACCTGGGTCCTTGGGAAGAACAGCCAGTGCTCTTAACCACTGAGCCATCTCCCCAGCCCCCAGTAACATTGTTCTTAAAGACCAAACTAGTATAGAGCGAGCATCTTGTGTTTGAGACTAGTTATATTTCAGATTTCATAGGTTATTTTTAAGTATGTGTTTACAAAGCATACCTTAATTTTGAAATGTTTGCATATGTCTCATTGGTTGAGCATTTCCAATCAAGAAGTCTAAAATCCAAAATGCTTCAAAATCTGAAACTGATCAGTTTTGGACTTGGGAGCTTTTAAGATTTTAAAATTTTGGATTAAGGTTGCCTAAGGTGTTCCCAGTCTCAGGTTCTTAACTTCTGGCCCAGGAGATTCCACAGCTCTTTCAAAATCTGCCTTGTGAAACTGGAGGTGGAGAATGTAGGGCATGGAGCTGTCTCACCATTCTGATGCAAACACTGTGTTTATATTATAGCAACTAGACATCAAGGTGATTAGGGCTTTGGATGTCCACATTTTGTTGGCAGCATTTTCTTAGTGGAACACATCAGAAGAAGAGCTCATTTGTAGATTTGGTGGCACTTGTTATGTTGAGGATTGTTGGTTTCTTTAGCAATTGTTTATCTACATCTATATCTATAATTTTAGAGACAAAAATCAAAACTTTTTAACGAGTGTGTGTGTGTGTGTGTGTGTGTGTGTGTGTGTGTGTGTACATTAGAGGATAACTCCCAGAAGCCAGTTCTCTTCTTCCACCATTTTGGTTCTAGGGATCATGTGGGTTCCAGGGACAAACTCAAGTCATCAGGCTTGGCAGCAAGCACCTTCACCCACAAAGCCATTTCACCAGCACTAAAACTCATTTTTATGGTCCTTGGGTTTGAACCCAGAACCCCTCACTCTAATGCTCCACCACTATCTATTCTACCAGCTGTCTCATTTCTTTTTAAGTATATTTTTTTCCATAATACCTTAGAAATTAACCTAGTCAAATTAAGTTCTGGGATATATAAATATCTTGTGAGCAACAGTGATTTATATGGATAAATGGCCATCTTGCCCATGGGGGCCAGATCTTACAAACTGGGGGAACTGGAAAGTTTCTTTTTTGTTTTTTAAGCTTAAAATGTTGGCATTATAGGTTGTTTCCAGCTTATGGCTATTATGAATAAAGCTGCTATGAACATAGTTGAGCAGGTGTCCTTGTGGTATGGTTGAGCATCCTTTGGGTATATGCCCAGGAGTGGTATAGCTGGGTCTTGAGGTAGGTTTCCCAATTTTCTGAGAAACCACCATATTGATTTCCAAAGTGGCTATACAAGTTTGCACTCCCACCAGCAATGGAGGAAGGTTCCCCTTACTCTACATCCTTGCCTGCATGAGCTGTCACTTGTGTTATTGATCTTAGCCATTCTGATGGATATAAGATGGAGTCTCAAAGTAGTTTTGATTTGTATTTCCCTGATAGCTAAGAATGTTGAACATTTCTGTTTCTCAGCCACTTGAGTTTCCTCTATTGAAAATTCTGTTTAGATCTGTACCCTATTTTTAATTGGATTATTTGGTTTTTGATAGCTAGTCTCTTAAGTTCTTTATATATTTTGGGTATTAGTCCTCTATCAGATATGAAGTTGATAAAAATCTTTTCCAATTCTATAGCATAAATGATGGTGTCCTATACATTACAGAAGATTTTCAGTTTTGTGAGGTCCCATTTATTAATTGTTGATCTTAGTGCCTAAACAATTGGTGTTCTGTTTAAGAATTTATGTCCTGTGCCAATGTGTTCAAGGCTATTCCCCACTTTCTTTTTGTTTGTTTGTTTGTTTGTTTGTTTGTTTGTTTGTTTGTTTTGGTTTTTCCAGACAGGGTTTCTCTGTGTAGCTTTGTGCCTTTCCTGGAACTCACTCTGTAGCCCAGGCTGGCCTTGAACTCACAGAGATCCGCCTGCCTCTGCCTCCCAAGTGCTGGGATTAAAGGCATTCGCCACCACCACCCGGCTTATTCCCCACTTTCTCTTCTACCAGGTTTAGTGTATCTGGTTTTATGTTGAGGTCTTTGAGCCACTTGACCATTTACATACATGTTACAGTTGTATAGTTTGGTCTTCTTGTGGGTCTCCTATCAGTGGGAGCAGGAGCCATCTCTGACTCTATTATCTGCTTTCAGGACCCTTTCTTCCTACTGGGTTGCCTCATCCAGCTTAATAGGAAAGGTGGTGCCTAGTCTTTCTGCAACTTGATATATCCTAGCTGGCTGATATACATGGGAGGCTAATCTTTTCTGAAGAAAAAAGGAGGAGGAGTGGATTGGGGGTTGGGGGAAGAGGGCAGGTTTGGGGGGTATGGACTGTGAGGAGAGGAGGGAAACTGTGATAGAGCTGGAAGAAATTAATTTATTAATAAAAATAAAATTTAAAAAAAATTTGGCATTATAGTTTAAAGTGGGATTTCAGAGGAGATCTTTTCAAATCCCACAGATGTCACTTCTTTATTGCCATGGGAAATCATCTATTAAACAATTGTACAATAAACACCAAGTTTTCAATCTGTGTTATTTTTATTATTTAGAGGACTGAGCAGATGCCATAACAGGCTACTCAGTCTTCTCTCAAAGATCAGGCCTCAGTTTCCTGAGACTGAACAAGCAGTTTCTGAAAGAGCCACAAACAAAGGACAATCAATCTCCAACACCCCCAACAGTAAGGACAAGGAGGCCTGGTACGTGCAGTATCAGGCCAGGCCAAGCCCGAGCCAGTCAGCAAGCTGAAGGTAATAACCAAATAAGGACAAAGCCTGGGACTTGTCCAGGACTGCCTAAAAATGGAAAACTGTAGCCCTGACAAGCCCTGACTAGCCCTGGCCAATTAGAATGTACTAATATAATTGCTACTTGCTTAAGCCAATCATATCTAAAATGACCTAACTGCTCTAGGACTTCCCCGTGGTTGTGCTTAAAATGAGCCTGTGAGCTCCTCTCGGAGCCATTTTGCCTTTGTGTAGGATGGCCGGCCCCAGCATGCTGGAAGCTTTCCTGAGATAATAAACACTCTTGCTGATTGCATATGTGGATTAGTGGTCTTTTGTGGGACTTCTCCAGGACCCTAACACTTATGAATGTGGGATTAATGAGACCCAAAAAAAATGCTACTGTGTATTCATTCCATTTTAAAGTCTTGAAGGTAGAAATAATTTTCATCTCAAATTATTTCTAAGTTGTCAATGTGAGCCAGTCTCTCAATGTCCCTGAATTTTGTTATCTATCAACTGTGGCTTTTAAACACTATGGTCTTACAAATTTATTTTAAATGATTTAAAAAAAAACTCATTATATGCATTTCACATATAAAATGATTAGAAACTTACTGTTCAAAAACAATCAGCTCTGGTACCTATTTAGACTTTTGTTTACTATACATGGCCTGTTCCTTCAGAGGAGATAAACCCTCATTCCCAGGTGAATTAAGGCCACACCAGTTATATTAGTGGCAGAAGTTCCAACTTTTAGTGGTTGTTGAAAAAAATCAAGACTTGCATTTCTTTACAATGTGAGGCTAGAGCGGTTGCCAGGCACTCTACAGTGGAGTTGGGGAACCCACATTCTCCAGCTGGGGCTGATGAACCCATTAGAGTATGAATGGATGATAAAATGCTAATTGTGTAGCAGACTGTGAGCCTGGCTAGCTCGGCAGTAGTTCCTAGTAAATGTAACTGATGATGCTCAAGGTATCATGCTAACTCTTTTACACCTGGAAGTGGTTATTCCTTGCTTTAAAGGTCAAACTGAAGCATAGAGACATGAAGAATAGGGACAGGTAAAAAGAGTTTCCAAAATAAAGAAATAAATAAGATAAAACTAAAGATAAAAAATACAACAGCTCATAGAACAGACGAGGTCGGCACACTTTTGAACTCACTAAGTAAGGCCAGCTTAGTGCGTACTTCCATGGGTGAGGGTTCCTGAGGAAGCCTAAGAGTCTGAGGTAAAGGTGCTCATGAACCAGGTTCTGTGAGGAGCCCTGTGCTCCTTGACTCTCTAGATCATGGGCCTTTGCCTGGACCTTCTGGTTCCTATTGGAGTAGCCTATGAGACCATCTTGTATCATAATGCCTACCAATGGTTTTCATCCATCCACACACAGGCATTCATTGACCAGCTTCTCAGGGAAGCAACTGAGGACCTCCAACACAACACCATCATGTTGAACCACAGTAGTACTTGTCTGGTGTTGCTACGATCCCAGAACGTATGGTCAGGAAGGATAAATTCTTTCCAATCTTTCAAACATGTCTTCGTAGAAATCTAGATTTAGATGTGTTTGGGAATACGAGCTTACTCTTTCCACTTTCTCTCCAAAGGAGAACACTAGTTAGGAGAGCTGAGAGTTTTAGGTTGATAATGTTTTCTTAGAGTGAAATGTTATTTTATTGTCTTAAAAATCACGTCCTGCTCTAAGACCCACAGACTTTGACTTCTCTGAGAGTTGATCATACTCAGGTAGTGAGAAGAATAAGTGCCTTCGTAGTGTGCTGTTAATTTCAACCTCGGGGAGAAGTCACCCCAGAGGTATTGCTGTCGGTCCCTGATGGCTGGCCGTCTTACAGATTTCGAGATTAAAGAGTGAGACCTCAATTTACAAGTGTGGGCTGACTTCTTTACCTGGCTCTTCTCCAAGAGCTGATCTCATTTCATCCAAAACCATTAAAAATCAAGAGTAGCAAATGGGGGTCGATGCTCACAGTTAACAGAGTGAAACAGCGCAGGTCTG
>CABHPH010119195.1:0-25027 GCA_902168325.1 Peromyscus nudipes
CACGTAATTCTTCAGACCTCAGTTAGGCCACAGGCAACTCAAAATACAGAAATCAAAATCATGGATAAATGGAGATACTGTAGATGTAAAACACATGTAAAATAATCCTACCAAATGTTAAATCATAAAAATATAAACTATAATTACAGCTTATGCATCTCTGATAGGAAAGTCTGAATTCTGGAATGTTCAGAACACTGAAACTTCTCATGAGCTAACATGACACAAAAAGTAGGAAATCCCACACTGTAAAACTTGGTTTCATGTATTATATTAAATAACTAAAAATATTACATTACCTTCAGCCTGTGTTAATGAGATATACATGAAACATGTAAATTTTGTATCTAGACATGCTTCCATCCATGGAGTAACTCATCATGTATATACAAATACTCTGAACTTTAAGAAATCTCTAAAATCTGAAACACTGGTTCTTAGCATTTCAGATAAAGGAGACTCCACGTCGGACAATAAGGCCAACGTGCAGCTCTATTTCTTAGGAGCAGCTTGGGACACAAGGAAAGAGAATTACAAGGAATGGCGAATTCACTGTGCAAGTTCTTTTATTCACAGGCAAAATAGAAAGACTAGATTCCCTGAGAGAACTGGCAGTGGGAAGGAGGGCTGAGTAACCCAGAACTGGAGCAGCCAGAGGTCTCTCAGCAGCAAGGATGTGGTGATGTGACTGTGCAGCGACCGCAGCCCAGCCCACTCACTTGGCCCCACTTCACACCACTAAGACTTCAAAGTCATTGCTTTCACCAGCGCGGTGTGGCGCAGAAGGCATGTCTAATGGTCTGCAAGCAGCTTGGGAGGAAGGAGGGTAGGCGGGCCCCTGAGCTTCGGGTTCTGCCCAAATGACTTTCCGCAAGCAATGAGCCACCGAACTGTGGCCAAACTATGAAGATCTAGTCCTTACTGTGAAAGGACTACAGTTTGCCCAGTGAGAAAGAGACGTGAACAGGCACGTGACCACTAGGTACTACAGCTTCTCCAATGAAAAAGAGACGTGAGCAGGCATGTGACCACTAGGTACTACAGCTTCTCCAATGAGAAAAAGATGAAAGCAGGCACGTGACCACTGGATAAGAGGAAAGGACAAGGGCAAAAAGTGCATGTTTTTACAACGTTCTCAAATCAAGCAAATACTATTTATGTAAAAACTCTAATTGCTGCAAAGTGTTAGTGACTTAGGAGTTTGAGGTAGATGGCAGTAGAGACTGGTGTTGAGACCTTACTGAGCCTGATGACAGTGTGCTCCTGAAAACCTTAGTGGAGATCTGTAGCGTTTGGGCGGTGTTCAGCATGCACGGCTCTGCCCCTCACACCCGGTTTAAAGGAGCACTCTTGGTTTCTTTCTATCGTTAAGTAAACTCTGCTTAATTAGCAGTCACCTCTCAGGTTTGCCAAACATTGCTTGGCATTCAGTCTAACTAAACATCAGACAGACTCAGGATAAACTTGAACCAAATTACTTTATGGTCTTTTATGGAATGTGCCAGATAGAAACAGGAAGCCAAAACAAATTTTAAAGAGATCAAAATCTCTACAAACATATCAAAAAATAATTTTTAAAACTTGGGAACACTTGGGAAAGAAATGATAACGAAAACTGAGAAATTTTATGCAAATTGAAATTAAATGGGCAAATGATGTCATTAGCTAGTTTATCATCCTATAAATATAAAATATTAAAATCATCAGCAATGCAACTGTGTATTAGCCATGGTCCCAAACAAACCACCCAGAAAACACAACATTTTCTTTGTGGGACCTGGAGAGATGGCTCAGTGGTTAAGAGCATGGCTGCTCTTGCAGAGGACCTAAGTTTGGTTACCAGCGTCCACATGGGTGGCTCACAGCCACCTGTAACTCCAGTTCCACAGGATTGGATGCCCTCTTCTGGCCTCTATCGGTAACTTTGCATATTTGGCATGCATACAGTCAGATACACACAAGTATACATAAATAAAAATGAAATCTTTTTTTTTTGAAAAATGTAATTTTTCATCCTGTTTTAATTCAACTAAACAAAAAAAATTAACTTCCCAAATATCAGATAAAATATCTCAGGAAGAAATGAAACTGATCCCTGGAAATACTCACTTCACATAAAAAGACTGGGGAGGCACTGTGCCAGTTGATCTCAGCTGTCATTGACCTGTGATTTAGAATCACAGTGGACACTAGCCTCTGGGTTTGTAGATCCTCAGTTTTTAGACCACATTAACTGAGCTGGGAAAACCCACACTAGATGCAGTGGTACCGTTCCAGGGGCTGCCCCTCTGAACTGAATGAAAAGGGAAAAGCAATTGAGCACCAGCGTTTGCTGTTGCCAGTGTCCTGAACGTGAATGGGATATGGCCAGCTGCCCCTTGTTCCTGCTGCCTCCCCCATCATGCTGGACTGGACGCCCTCAATCTGTGAGGCAGAATCTGTCTGGTTTTTGTCACAGTGATGAGAAAAGTAACTAACAAAGACCTTTGTAAAACCATGTTCAGACCATCTGAGTTGTGAAACATGAGAAGATGAAAAATGGCTTCTGTTCTAAAAGGCTCAAGTCCACTTCAGGACGGCGTGAATGATTGTGGCAGAAATCAATAGTGGAACAAGACAAGCCCAGGCATGCTTAGGTTATGCAAGCAGGTTGGGAGCTGAGTGGGAAGCTGAGGGTGACTGGCAAGCAACAGTTTAGCAGCAAGGTGAGCTTCCCGAAGAAGGCAAAGTCAGGGAGACATCATGTCTGGGGCCAGTGGGCCTCCAGGAGTCAGTATTCACACCATGGGGAGAGGACATTGTCTTTGTTCATTTATTTACATTTCACTTTGATTTGTAATTATGTGCATATGTATGTGTGCAGAGACCAAAAGTGTGTCATATCCCTTGGAACTGCATCAGTAGACACTCTTGAGTTGCTCTGTGTGGGTACTGGGAATAGAACCTGGGTCTTCTGCAAGAACAGCACATCTTAACTGCAGATATTTCTCCAGCCCTGAGAACTCTTGCTTAAAAAATACCCAGAACACTTACCTGGCTTGACCAAGCCATATAAAGAGTGACAGAAAATCAAATTGATAAGGCAGGGACATGCCATAGGAATCCTTGAAGCTTGTGGAGGGGGGTGGATATAGACATATTTGTATTTCAGTAAGGTATAACAGAATGGTAGGTAGGAAATAACAGAAAACCATGAGAGGGGCTTGTAGGAAACAAATTTGTACCTTTGTTTCTTTGACACAACCAACATCAGTGAGTTTTGAACAGAAACCAACATCGACTAAATCATACAGGCCAGAAAATGTCTTGCCAAGACGTAGAAAGCCTTTGCTTTCATCAACAACATTTAACATAACAACAAATGTTGAGTTATTTGAATTTAAATTTTTTATTATCGTTTATTTATATGATGTGTGTATGTGTTCACACCATGTGTGTGTGCAGTACCCATAGAGGCCAGAAGAGGGCATTGGATGTCCTGGAACTGCAATGGCAGTAAGTTGTGACCTGCCTAATATGAGTGTCGGGAGCTGAATTAAGGTCCTCTGCAAGAGCAGCAAACACTCTTAACCAATGAGCCTGAGTTGTCTTTTGCTTGCTTGTTTTGTTTTATATAAAGGGCATTATTTAATGAGGCAACTGAGTGAAACCGTCACTCAACTCAAAACAGCCCAACAAGTAATCAATCATCTTTTGACCTCTAGACCCAGGCCCTCTCCTCTGAAGCCAATTCTACATTAGATCAGGTGGTGCTGGCATGCTATATTGTTGTATCTGGTTTAACATCATGGCAGATATTGTCATTTCTCACTTCACTCTTTTCAAATTCTGCTTTGTTAGGAGTGAGGAGGGAGAGAGACAAGGAAGCAAGAGAGAGGTCCAATAGACTAACAATTTCACCACCTTTGCTGCTTGGAGTACAGAAGCAGAAGGAAGCGTCAAAGGGGAAGTTATAAACACTGAGTCTGCAGGGAAGAACTTCCTCTGCGGAGTTCCTTCCTTACAGGTTAATAACTTGTCAGAAAATGCAAGAAAAGGCATAGACCTGAAAACAAAAACTGCAGAAAATCTGTGTTCAGAATGATGTCACATGCAGCCATGTCCACATTGCAGAAAACCTGTGTATGGAATAACGTCACATGGCCACCCACGTCCACCATGCCTCCTGAAGTGCAGGTAGCCATGATCATCCTCTCTCAACTCAACCCACTCAAGCAGATACCACACACCACCATCATCTCCCCGAGGGTGCATCAGAGGATCATGGCACTGCTATTTGGAATTACTAGATCAGATAGTCCTAAACCTAACAACAATAGGGACCAAGAAGAATGGTGGTGGGTGTCATAGAGACAAATGGAAAATCAGCAATGAGTGGCTAGGGATGGGGTCTAGCATGCACCAGACCCTTGCTTCAATCCCTGTGAAGAATCAAGTATGGTGGTGCTCATCTATAACCCCAGTCCTCTAGGGGTACAGGCGGGAGGAAGAATTCAAGGTCATCCTTGGATGTATCTTGAGTTCCAAGTCAATCTGGGCTACATGAGACTCGGCCCCAAATGAACAAAGAAATGAAACTGAGGACTCCAACCACTTTCCCAACCATCTTCTCAGAATTTCAGTAGCTGGAAAAAATAACTCAAGATGGCAGTGGGAGGCTCCTTTCCTGTAGAAACATGAAAGTTGTAGGAAATAAAGATTGGTAGATATTGACATTTGGATGTCACCCAGGGAAATGTCAGTTTTCTTTCTAACCACCCTGTGAATGGTCCACCTGGACATGCAGCATCCTGTCCCAGACTTCCCTGTTTAAGCACCAGAAAGAGCCAAGAGCTACCCAACATTTGAGAAAAACTTTCAGTGTGAAAGAGATATGAAACCATGCTCATAAAAGGAAGAAAAGGAGTACAAAAGCATCAGTTTCTTTTTAATCTATATATTACCAGCTACATATGAGGGTGATTTCACCTTTAGAACAGATGTGTTCAACTGGCAACAGATCCACAGAGAACTCTTGGGGACCATAGGCATGACTTTTGGGAGCAGTACACATCACATCAACATCTATCATCCCTTCACGATGAAAATATTCTCAATCTTTGCTTTTGGTTTCTGGGACTGTACAGTGACTTGCTTATTTCTACTCATCCCGCTGAAACAGCTCACTGGGGGGCCTGGCTCCTGACTGTGTCCCAATACCCACTGACTCGCTGCCCCTCACTGCTCTCTCACACTGCTCAACAAGACTTGGATAACCAACATCCTACAATTGGGCTTTAGAAAATGGAGGTTGGATGTCCTTGGGAAATTGAAGACCACCTCTTTCTAGCTAGGCTGTATCCCTGCTTACTCTTCTGACAGTGTGATTGTCTCTAGGCAGCCAGAAGACCAGAAACGGTTTCACCAAGTCCCACAGTGGCAGTGGGATTTAGTTCTGGAGCACTTACATTCTTCATGGTTGTATTTTCTAAAGTTTTTTGTTAGTGTGGGATGATGTATCTGCACATAAGGAACAATATGACAACCACATTTAGCCAACGCGGAATGGTCGGGTCACTGTCGTCTCCTCCTCGTTTCTGTGACTTCAGAGTTTCAAGTTCCACATTAATTATAAAACAATATTTTATCATGAGCTGTAGTTGGACTGCTGTACTGTACAACACTAAGAGCTGTTCCTTCCTTAACTATTTGGGTGTTCATTATCTACCCTTTAAACCATCCCCAAACCTTCCCTTCCCGATCTCCTTGCCATGTGACAAAGTGCTGTCATTCTGGGTGTGGCTCATTTCGCTTAACAAAATGCCTTCAGGTTCCACGCACTCACTGCTCCAGCATTTCGGGCTCTACACCAGGGAATAGCAGACTGATGGCTCCAGACTTCGATTTTCCCACTCACCTCCAGCTCAGCGCTTCTAAACTCCGTGTTCACTCTTGACTGATGAAGTCTGCTCCTGGCCTCTGGTGGTGGAGGTCACTTTCCTGCCTGACTCCAACCCTCCGCTACCTGAACCCTTTGGCTTGTCAGCATCCAGACCTCCTGCTCTCCATAACTGCCTCCCTAGGTCCTTATTGAGGCTCCTTGACCTGGTCTTGCTCCCTCTTCTCAGACTCAAGTAGTTTAGTTTTGTTTTTTTAAAGCTCCTACCTCCAGAAGGATAATACGATGGTTTTTCTAATAGCTGCCGTCCCTTCTGCTGGAGGAATCATTCTCTCACCAGAACCTATAACTGGATTTCAGATGCATGAGGGCTGTGGACTTGTCCTGACCGGGGGTTGGGGGGTGGGGAGGATGTCCTTCTTTCACCCATATTGCCATTTGGAAGAGGCATTTGATTAACCTGCATGTACCAGGGACCTGGAGCTGTGATCAGCTTCCACTTATTGCCCTGTCTCCCATCTTTCTTTCTCTGTGCTTCCCAGGCATCCTTTCCTTTCCTTTGGAGACTTCTGAAGCACTTCCTCTCTTTAGACTCATCATTTTTCTTACTCTGAGTTTTTCCCTCCCTGGATCACACAGGGCCAGCCCCTAGTCTGTCATCTTACCCAGAAACCCAAATGCTGTAATTCTTCTAACTACTTGGTGTTGGGTGAAGGAGAGGCGGTAGCTAGGAGCACACACTACTTTTGCAGAGGACCCGGCCTCCTCTGGCACTCAAGCACCACAGTGGTGCAGGTGGTGCACATATATCACCATGCAGGTATTCACACATACACATAAAATAAAAATAAGCAAATCTTTAGAGTAAATGTATACATGCTTGTTGAAATGTAGGAAATTACACTTTTTCTTCTAAGGGTGAGTTTAAACTGAATTTTAAGGGGAAAATGTATATAAACCAGACTAAATGTGGATTAACTTGACATTGAAAGAGGCATCAACTTTCCACTTGAAGTCCACAAGTGCTTCTCCATGAAGGGTCCCACCACCCCCTGACTTCACCGGACTGTGTAGACTTCATTACAGACTACTTCATTGGATGAGAGGCCTCAGGAATAACTGTGTGAAACATATGGGCCTGCCACTCAGTGTGATGGGCATCCTCCTCAGGCTCAGTACCCAGAGGCATGCCTATCATCCCAGATCCTGAATCTGCAGTGGCTGTGTTCTGAGGATCCTTCAAAGTTATCCACATTGTTCTAATTCTAAAAGTGTTCTTTCTTGGGGTGAGGGCCTGTCCCTAAACTGGGTGTTAGTCATAAACAATCTCCTGCTGTGTAAACTGGGTGTTGGTCATAAACATTCTCCTGCTGTGTTCTAGTCTCTCATAAATCCTTCAATGGGTAATCTTCTACCGATTAAATACCACTAATATTAAAAACATGGTGGCGCACGCCTTTAATCCCAGCACCCGAGAGGCATAGCCAGGAGCTATGAGTTCGAGGCCAGCCTGGTCTACAGAGCGAGATCCACGACAGGCACCAAAACGACACAGAGAAACCCTGTCTTGAAAAACAAACAAAAAATAGAAAAAATAGGGAAAATAAGAAAGAAAATGTGTAAATGAGGGTTTAAGAAAGAAGTTGGGCCTTCTATTGAGCCTGCTACAACACTGATTAGCTAATTAGAACTTCAATAATTGTGGGGAGGTTGGGATGTTGCAGGTCTAGAACACAATTGCAGTTTATTTTGGGCTGTCCTTAGCCTCCTAAACAGGCATTCCTTGCTCACCTGTGTGACTAAGAGGTAAAACATTTCAGAATGTATTCATCTTAACAAAACTCTAGTTTCCACTAACCAGAAGGCAGAGACTAGCATAAGACAGCATCTTAGGCCCACAGCTGAGAGTTCTCTGTTTGTTTCAATCCACCTACTTAATGTTTCCACCAAAGTATTTCAGAGTGCCTTGACTTATGATTTTCTTTGTTCTGTACTATAACTACTTCCTTAAACTGTTACCATGTTAGATCACAGAATTTAGGGTAACCTAAATCTGGTCCCAGGCTGTGGTCACTCATATTCAGATCCAGAATCAATTACATCTTATCCCCTTGGAGGTGAGAGCTGTGGTTTTGTGTTTACACCTGTGTGATAGACTCTGAAGTTTTACGTCTTACATGAGTACAGGACCTCACTTACATCCAGATGCTATTACTTAACATATTCCAGGCTCCAGGAAGTTCATAAATAGACCCTTTGTATTAGCCAGCTTTTTGTTGCTATAATAAATACCTTAACAGTTAAATTAATCAACCACAACAGCGAGAGAGAGAGAGAGAGAGAGAGACAGAGACAGAGACAGAGACAGAGAGACAGACAGAGAGAGAGAGAGAGACAGAGAGAGAGACAGAGAGACAGAGAGAGACAGAGAGACAGATTTAGCTCACAGGTGTGGAGGTGGAAAGCTGCGGTGCCTTTAAGGATTTAGGCTGGCACCCTCTTTTCTGTCACATGGTGACAGACTGCAAAGACAAGCATGTGCAAGGTGGAAAAGAGAGAGACTTGTGTCCATCTGGTCTACCAACTTCCACTCAAGCACTGCTAATGGGTCCCATCCAGATTCCTTCAAACTTCCTTGAGGGCAGTAGCTTCCCATACTGAAGGTACTGCACCATCTCCAAAGACCACAGGGTGTGGCCGCAACTAAGGAACCTTTGAGAGACAGGCAATATTCAAGCCAGAGCACTCTTCAGCAGACCTGGTGTTATAAGCACAAAGCCATTTTAGAAATACACAAAAACCAGTCTAAAGAAATGGCTCTAAAATAAATAAATAAAGGAAAGAAAGAAACAGCTCTTAAGTGAGAACTAGAATACAAATATGGCTTACTATCAAAAAAGTCAAATAGATCCCATTTCAATAATCCTGAAGATCTAACCTTTAAAATATTTTCAGTAGATTTTCCCCTATGTAGAGCAGTATCCATTTTTATAAAGGAGTCCAAAATTCTAAAACATACTAACAAATATTTTCATAAAGTGCATATATTTTATTTTCATGCAATTTGCAGGTATCTAGATAATCTTAAATAGGAAGCATAGCTGCCCTGTGTTACTTGCATAGAAGGTATTGCTCAGAATATTTTAAAATTTGGACAGGTTTGCTGCAGTTCACATAAAGAAGGCTAAGAGATCTATTCAAATAGCAGTGGCTTGTATTTGAATTTTAGCCTAGATTATTAAAACCTCAAACCACAAAACTCCCCCAGGAAATCTTGCTTAAGAATTGTTCTCACTGAGGATTGGATCAGAAAGGAAGCGAGGGGTTCAAGCCGGAGCTGACTCTGAAACATCAAAAGCCAAGAAGCCAAGTCTCCTTCAGATGTGTGTTCATAACCCCTTTTAGAGGCAATGGAAATTATATGTGAGGATTTGAGGAGAACATAACCAGAGTAAGCAAATTAAGAAATGCCAAAAACAACCAAGTTTTATGCTTCAAATATCTGGCTTATACAATAGTAATTTAAACAAATAATTTTATGTAGTATGTCAAGAAAAATCCATTCATCCATGATAGGGCTTCTATGACCAGTTGGAAGGAAGATTTAAAAAGAATTTGAACCATATTTCCCTTCTGGTTTTGACCAGGAAAAAAAAGTGTGCTCTTGTTTTTGAAGACGTTGTTTATGTTTCTCTAAAGCAACAGAACTGTTGTAACTCAAAGCACCATAGCCTGATGGGAAAGTTTTCCATTTGCTGATGGCATGGGATACTGAACAGTGTTGGCATGGAAGGAACTTCTGGACCAGCCATGTTTTGGACATAGGTTCTATCACCACAAGAGGAGGTCATGTTCTAGAATATTCCTCAAGATATATTTAGTAGACAATATATTACCCTAGCATAGGAGAGGTAGGGAAGGACAGATGCACGTAGAGGTATTATTTTTGAGGAAGTGGGTAGGGAGTCCTGCCAAAAAAGAAAACGCTACTCACTAGATCCAAACCACAGAGGCTTACTAAATAGAAATTTAAATGAGAAGGAAAACAGGATGCTGATCTGGGACACATTCTTGGACACATACTTCCAAAACCACATAAAAGTTGAGCCAACCAGATGGAGAAACAATACAACAGAAAGCCTGACAATAAAGTAAGGAGTGGGCTGGGCCGCTTTGCATGGTGTGGATCACAGACAGCAGCTCGTGCTGAGCAAGATGTAGGGCAGGTCCTCATGCCTGCAGCTTCTCAAAATGGAAGAAGTTAAAGGCAATCTGGATTTAGGAAAGAGCTTTGGAACACAGCTCTCTGAACTCTAGTCATCTATCTTTAGCCAAATGGAAACTTTTTTAGGCCAGTTCTTCATGATCAGATGAGCTGCAGGATGGAAACAGACAAGTGCTTGGTACATGTTGTGCCTAAACACTGAGAACCTAGAAATGAGTGACAGTTCCTGGGATTATACCCTGGACACTCTAACCTAGAGATGAGTAGTAGTTCCTCACACTGTACCTTATAGTGGTATTCTATTTGTACTGAAATGTGATTTTGTTTGTATGTTAATAAATAAAGTTGCCTAGAGGTCAGAGCTATTAGCAAGCCATAGCGAAAGCCAGGGCGGTGGTGGTCCACGCCTTTAATCCCAGCACTTGGTAAGGGGCGGTGGTGGTCCTCGCCTTTAATCCCAGCACTTGGTAAGCAGAGCTAGGTAGATCTCTGTGCGTTCAAGGATACAGCCAACATTGGAGACACACGCCCTTAATCTCAATACCAACTATAGAAGACTTGGACAGTGACAGACCACAGTCACGTGGTTGGGTTTACAACCAATGAGAAGGCAGAACAGACTCTTATTTAAAAACGAACGCACAGGAAGTAGTTGCTTTCGGAGAAATCTCTTGGTGGGAGAAGCTAGCTGGCAGAAAAGCGGGTAAGATTCTTAGCTCTGACCTCTTTGGGCTTTCATCCTTACATTGGCTTTGTGTTTATTATTTAATAAGGCGGTTGGTTACATCTACAGTACCTGAATACTGTGAGCATGGAGATGAGTGGTGGTTCCTCATATTGTAATTGAACATCATGAACCTAGAGATGGATGATAATTCCTCATATTGTTCTTGAACAGCATAACTTAGAGATAAATTATGGCTTCTTATGTTGTATCTGAACTGTGAACCTAGAAATAAATGATTTTCAAAAGATATATAACTCAAATACAATTTTATTTGGTAAATAATATCTAATTTCTACAATGTTCCTTCATTTATAGAAAGTAGAGATGGTTTTGAATGCTTTTCCAAAGTTTGTAACCTGATGATGAGACACTAATACAGATACAACATGTTATCATCAACAGGAGTACACTGCATGCTATGGGAAGGTGTGGATCTGGGATGAGCTTTCATGGAGAATGGTTGTAAGCCAACAATATCATATGAAATTCACAGTACATGCAGGAGAGAGGATGAGAGAGTAAGCTCATGGAGCCGATATGGGGGTGGGGAGATTGCAAATAAGTCACTTATAAGAACCACATCATGTCAACGAAGAGTTGTACAATAATAAAATATCCAGTTGAGCAGAGATCATCATACAGGCACTGGCTGAAAAATGCAGACTTGCACCCTGCAAAAAAATGAGGTATACACAAAAAATGTTAAATGAGACATAAAAGGGCTCCCTTTCTGCTTTGGATGTTTATCTGGTAGGAGATAGAAAATAGAGGTAAGAACCCAGCACCTCACCCTGACCGGAGGAGGTAAAGGTTAAACTTCAACTTAACAGATAAGTATATTTCAGTCTCAGGTGTTCTGAAGGGATTTTTGAAAATATAAAAGCTTGTATAAAAAAATCACTAAAGCTCCAATTTCTTATCATAACCATCTTTAGCATCCTCCTCTTTCTTCCAAGGATGTCTTTTATATGGAAGGAAAGTCATCTTCTTCATGGAGTTGGGAGGAGGTGCCCCTGTCATTGCATGCTGACTTCCAACCTGAGCAGGCCTTTGATAGGGAAGGAACATGGGTGTGTACCTCCTCCCAAGGAGTGGTTTAGACTTGATTCTGCTTTTGAGACTTCTCAGTAACATCCATCACTCCTGGACCTGGCTCAGGGAAGGGAATTCAGGGTTAGATGTTTCTCATGTATACTTCACCCAAGTCTGGCCCTGCAACAGTCCTGGGAAAGTGCTGTGGTGGACTTCCTTCATGGATTCACTTCATCTGTTGTTATCCCTAGCAAGCAGAAAATTAAATAGAAAATAATGTCTCGTTTCTTTCCTAGTAAGCTGAATACTCACGTATAGCAGTGGAACTAAGAGTTCTAGAATGTTCTTTCCTCCCAATCAAGCTTGGCTTTGAAAACTTGGTCTTGCTGAGTACTCACGCTAGTGTTTCATTCTACAGTCAACAGCTAAAAAGTAACTGCTTCTGGTTCATTGCATCTCAGCCTCAGCAAGTCCAGTTCTCAAAGGCAAGCAGATCATTCTAGAAGGAAGAGAGAGTCCTGCTCAGAAAATGCAAAACAGAAAATAACTCTTTTCAAAATATTTATCACTCTTCATGAGAGAAATGTGTCATGTTTTTTATGCATAACAATATAAGCAAAGTAGACAGGAAGAAACTGAAGTTATGTAAGAGAGGGCCAGGTAGAAGGTGGATTTGCCTAAAGCATGCCTGAAATACAAAATCCAAGCACAATTAAAAGGATTTGCCTCAAAGGAAGACCTGGCCCCTAGGCTGAAGTACAAGTAGAAAATTAAAAGCATAAATCACTGCTGGGCTGCCTTCTGACTTTCCAAATTTCCAAATGATTTTAAAAAGAACGTTGTAATTGTTATATGCTACAAACAATGAGTAAATTTCCATGTTAAAAAGTGTGACTGTCGTGTCAAAAGATTTTAAAGAAATAAAGACATAACAAACAGAGCCCTGTAATGTATGACAGTGTTCCTTTAAATGGGGGTGTCCTTGCCATCAGGAAATTGCCCATCCCATTATCCTCCTTCAAACAAGTCCAAGTCATATTATTAGGAAAACAATAACTCCATCCACTTGCAACACCAACACAGTGTTTTATTGGTTTTGCTCAGATTCGTGCATCAGCCAGACCAAAGTCACACAAGTGGACTGCTTCCCACATGAGCTGGCGTGTGTTTTAACCAGAATGGATGCCTTGTCTTGTATTTTCTTTCACTGTTTCCTTTTTTATGTTTCCTTTAATGCTTTTCTTTTGTTTAACTTTAGAGATGAAATATGACATCCAGATTTTAGATCATTAGCTCATCCAACAGGAAATACAAATTCCTGTTTCAAATAGGGCATCTGTCTGTTCTCAGGAATGTTAAAAAATAACAATAGCAGCACTCCTGAGCAGCTTAGGGTCGGAAATGAAAACCACCAGGGTTTTGGAACACTTGGGAGGACACTCCAGGCAGAATGTAATTAAGTAGTCGGAATTTGTGGTTTGGGCCACCAGGGTTAAAAATATTGCCTCCTGAGTCAATGCCTTAGATTTTTCAAAGATCAAAAATACTGGCACATTTTTAGGATGATCAGAGCAACCCCCTCCTACTTCTAGGCATATCCATCATCAACATTTATTCTTTGTGTCCTATAATAAGCTTCAATCTTTCTGCAGAAACCAGAAAGGAGAGAATGGTAAGTGTTCCTGGAACCAAGGGAAGGGACTCCCTTTTCACCCTTTCCAGAGAATAGAACCCATTTCTAGAGTAGCCATGTACGATGAATTGCTAAATGGTCTTATTAATAAAAAAAAAAAAAACCCGGAGCCAGATATTGAGGTGAAAGCTGAGAGATCAGAGGAACAGAACTAGCCACAGCCACAAGTTCTTACCCTAGGAAATCCTCAGTCCAAGAGAAGGCTACTTCCTGTATACTCACACCTATATCTTTTCTGTCCCTGTCATCTCACTTCCTCTCTCTCTGCCCAGCTACATCACTTCCTGTCTGTCTGTAGAGACCTCCAGACCTCCATGGTTAGTGCTGGGATTAAAAGCTTGTGCCGCCGGGTGGTGGTGGCACACGCCTTTAATCCCAGCACTCCGGAGGCAAAGGCAGGCGGATCTCTGTGAGTTCGAGGTCAGCGAGTTCCAGGAAAGGCACAAAGCTACACAGAGAAACCCTGTCTTGAAAAACCAAAACCAAAAAAAAAAACAAAAAACAAAAGAAAAGAAAAGAAGAGAAAAAGGCATGTGCCACCATACCTACCTCTGTTCCCATTGTGGCCTTGAACTCACAGAGATCTGGATGAATCTCTGCCTCCCAAATGTTAGGATTAAAGGTGTGTGCTACCACTGCTTGACTTCTATGTTTAATATAGTGGCTGGCTTTTTCCTCTAATCTCCAGATAAGTTTTATTAGGGTGCACAATATATTGGGGGACACCATATATCACCACATAGCTGTGTCTCCATATCACAGATATTGTCGATGGCAGGATCAAGGAAGGAACAGCAATGCAGAAAGGAACTTTGTTAATGGACCACTTTCCCATCACAGTTGGATGTCCTGCTTCTTCCACACCACACCGGCAAAAATACACAGCTAGGAGCTGGAGACGTGACTCAATGTGACAGCACTTGGTAATATGCACACCTTGGATTCCATGCCCAGAAACACAAACACACACACACACACACACACACGCACGCACGCACGCACGCACGCACGCACGCACGCACGCATTGTTAGAGAAGGGTCTGCCTAGTGCACACCAAAACAACATAAAGTGAAGTAGAACTGCTTTCTTGCTCTGTGATTGTCACAGAACTAATCCTAATATGTCACTTTATGCCACAGATTAAACGATGATATGCCAAGTGAGCCAGACCCTAATCTTTGCCAACTGTGATGATGAGTACTTGGCCACTGTGCTAGGGTGGGGAACTTGAAATGGGGAGGTCTTCCTAGATCATCTGGCTGGACCAAGATTTTGCCACCTAGTTTCCTATAACAGAGATGGAGGAAGATAGGATCATCAGACAGGAAGTCAAGGGAAGCAACCCCTCAGAAGTCATCTGCTGTGATGTCATCACTGTGCAGAGTGAAAGCTCAAGGCATGTGACATGCACCAGGTGGAAAGCTGAGCTTGACATCCAGCAGGTGGCATGCACTGAGTGGTATGAAGTAGGTAGCAAGCAGTGGGTAGCATGCAGTGGGTGGCATGTAGTGGGTGGCACGCAGTAGGTGGCATGTTGTGGGTGGCAGGCAGTGGGTGGCATGCAGTAGGTGGCATGCAGTGGGTAACATGCAGTGGATGGCATGCAGTGGGTAGCATGCAGTGGGTGGCATGCAGTGGGTGGCATGCAGTAGGTGGCATGCAGTGGGTAGCATGCAGTGTGTGGCATGCAGTGGGTGGCATGCAGTGGGTAACATGCAGTGGGTGGCATGCAGTGGGTAGCATGCAGTGGGTAGCATGCAGTGTGTGGCATTCAGTGGGTGGCATGCAGTGGGTAGCATGCAGTGGGTAGCATGCAGTGGGTGGCATGCAGTGGGTGGCATGCAGTGGGTGGCATGCAGTGGGTGACATGCAACAGGTGGCCTCAAGTCACCTCACTGGCCAATGAATATCTCATGTTAAAGTTTTGGTTAACATTTTGAAGCAATCCTCTTTATTTTATTTTTCTTAGTTTATTTGACAACTTAAATACTAGTCACTGACAACACAGATCCTTTTATGTGTCAAAGCAAGCAAACAAACAAACACATATGGATATGGGGGGCAAAGGGTATGTACTATTGATACTGGGTTAAGATAAGCAGTCACCTGTGGGTGCTAGCGACACTGAATGACAGGCCAGGAATGAAGACAAGACAGATGTCATGGAAATGACAAAGTAGTAACCAGAAAAAAAAGTTTCTCCCTGTGATGAAACTGTCAGTGGTTTAGTTGTGACTTCAGAGTGAGCCACAGAATGGACAGGGAAGCCTGCTCAGCGGCAGTGGAGCTGTCCACAGCTCTATAGTATGGTCTCATCCTTCCCTCGCTTAATGCCACGGTGTAACAGACCACAGTGCTTAATTATGTGGGACAGCTTGATTGCTAGTCAAATGTGATTTGAGGATGATCTGAGAGAGTGATTTGTCAAAACAAATAGCTTTCAAATCAGTAGACTTAGTGAAAAAAAAAATCTCTTGTCTGCATAATAGGCATTATCCAAACTGTTGAGGACCCCGACAGAACAAAAGGCAGAGAAAGGCTTTCTTTTCTTTTCATCCCTACTGTCCAGTGCTGGATCCTTTGGGTTTCAGACTCTGTGACCCATATCTGCCAGAAATTCTCTGCCTTTTCAATTAGTGATGGTGTATTACGAAACTCTTTGGTCACTGTAGTCACATGAACAATTTCCATAATAAATGTGTCCACATTTCTACCTGTCTATCCGTTCATCCATCTACTCATCTGTGGTGGTTTAAATAATAATGGCCCTCCTAGATACATATATTTGAATGCTTAGTCACCAGGAGTGGCATTATTTGAAAGGATTGAAAAGATTAGGAGGAGTAGCCTTGTTGGAGAAAGTATGTCATTGGGGGTAGGCTTTGAGATTTCAAAAGCCCATGCCAAGCCCAGAATTTCTCTTTCTGTCTCTCTCTGTATCTCTGTCTCTATCTGTCTCTCTGTGTCTCTGTCTGTCTCTGTCTCTCTCTCTCTGTGTCTCTCTCTCTGTCTCTCTCTCTGTCTCTCTCTCTGCCTGTGGATCAGGATGTAGTCCTCAGATACTGCTCCAATACCTGCTTGCATTCTACCATGATCCCCGCCCTGATGATAATGGACTAGATCACTAAAAATGTAAGCAAACCCCTAATTAAATGCTTTCTCCTGTAAAAGTTGTCTTGGTAATTCGCTTCACAGCAATAGAATGGTGACTAAGACACCATCTATTCATCCATCCATCCACTCATCTACTAACCTACCCATTCATCCATCCACCCATCCATCCATCCATCTACTAACCTGTCTATTCATCTACCTACCCCCCACATTAATCTGTTCATCCAGCTATCCAGCCAACACACACATCCATCCATCTATCTATATCCTATTGGTTCTGTGTTTTAGGAGAATGATAATCACATTTTTAATGAAAATCATAACAAATTTGGCAACACAATGAAAATAGTTTCCCAAGTCACCAAGTCAAAGTTTTATATGTGCTTATTCAATCTATTTAACAAATCTCAGAACTAAGAGACAGGGAATGTGGTAACTCATTGTAACTAATTCTTTGGAAAAAGTAAACACAGTGTTATACATTTCCCTGAATGTTGTAAGTAAGTACATACCCCCATGGAAATCAGTATTACATTTCTAAAATTAAACAATAAAACCAGATCTACCACATAATTTAGCAACCCTATTTCTGGGTCTACATCCAAAGGAACTGAAGTCAAGATCTTTGAAAACAATCTGCCTATATTAGAGTTCTGTAATGGAACAGAAGAGATAAAATGAATATGTGTGCGTGTGTATGGGGGCATGGGGTGTGAGTGTGTATGGGGGCGGCAGTTATTAAAGTGGGGTACAGACTGTGGTCTGACTGGGTCCAATGGAAAGGTCAAGAGTCTGAAATTTGTTCAGTCCACAAGGCTAGAAATCTCAGCAGTCCCAATTTGGTGCTGGAATCCTAGGGAACTCCTAGAGAGTTACTGGTACTCAGTGTATGCTGGAATCCGAAGAAGTAGGTTCTAACACCAGGGAAAGAATGCCTCAGGAAAGGGATAGATGAACTTTCCATCGGGAGTGAGTACAAGCAGACAAAATAGCAAAATTTCCTTCTTCCGTGGCCTTTTATATGGGCTACCAGCAGAAGGTGTGGTTCAAATTTAGGGAGGATCTTCTCAGCTCAAGAATGATCCAGTCAAGAAAACCTCTCAGAGGTGTGCCCACTACTCGGGTTTTAGTTGAAGTCACGTGTAGCCAAGTTGACAACCAAGACTAGCCATCACACTACCTGTCCATTTTTCATTCCGTGTCTTAACTTCATGTTTTCTCTATTTCAGAATACAGCAGATTGAATAACTTATAAATAAGAGAACTTCATCAGACTCAGGATTCTGAAGGCTGACAAGTCCATCAACATAGAACTGGCATGTGGGGAAGGCCTTCATCTGCGCTGCAGCAGGGCAGAAGGACCTGAAGTTCTGCAGCAGGGCAGAAGGACCCGCGGGACTGCAGCACGGCAGAAGGTCCTGCAGGTCTGCAGCAAGGCAGAAGGACCCGCAGGACTGCAGCACGGCAGAAGGACCCGCGGGACTACAGCAGGGCAGAAGGACCCTTGGGACTGCAGCACGGCAGAAGAACCTGAAGTTCTGCAGCACAGCAGAAGGATCCACGGGACTGCAGCGCGGCAGAAGGTCCTGCAGGTCTGCAGCAGGGCAGAAGGTCCTGCAGGACTGCAGCATGGCAGAAGATCCTGCAGGTCTGCAGCATGGCAGAAGGACCCGCAGGACTGCAGCACGGCAGAAGGTCCTGCAGGTCTGCAGCATGGCAGAAGGTCCTGCAGATCTGCAGCAGGGCAGAAGGACCCGCAGGACTGCAGCAGGGCAGAAGAACCTGAAGTTCTGCAGCATGGCAGAAGGATCCGCGGGACTGCAGCGCGGCAGAAGGACCCGCAGGACTGCAGCACGGCAGAAGGTCCCGCAGTCACAAGCAAGAAATGAGGGAATGAGTTGACCTTATGCTTCCAGGAAGCTGCTCCTGCACCACTGCTTGACCGAGGCCTCCTGACCCACTAGGGCACTGACACTCTTGCAATAATTCCACCCTTGATCTAAAATTCCATCAGGAGAGTTCTGGAGGTGGCACTCAGCCTGTGTCTCACTTTAAAACTGCAATGTTGTGAACTGATGATCCGATTAGCTATTTCACAGAGTGGCAGGTCTTTATAGGAAATACATGGATTCCAAGGGATGTTTTAAATAGACAACAAAGATTGGCTTTCAGCTTGGTCCATCAATAAATAAATAAATTAGAAATTGTCGTTTCCTGTAATCTTAACTATTGGGGGTGGTGATGAGGAAGGAGGATGGAAAATTTGAGGCCAGCCTGCTACAAATTGAGACCTTGTCTCAGAAAACAAGGGAAGGGAAGAGAAAGAGAGGGGGAGGAGTGAGAGAGGGGGAAGGAAAAGTGGAGGAGATGGGAAAGGAGAGGGCTAAAAGGAAAGGGAAGGGAAAGGAAGAGAAAGAAAAAGGGGGAAGAAGGGGAGACGTGACGGGGATGGGGAAGAAGGAGATGGGGAGGAGAAAGGAGAGAATGGGGAGGGACTGTGACAAGTTGTTTAAAACCACTGAATAGAGTAATCTAATATAAACTTGATATTAAAAGTCCAGGCAGCTGCTGGCCCATCTTCATCTTGAATGTCACCATAGTGTTCCATCCTCTGTTTTTGTTGAGTAAACATTAACGATTAAGGCAGAGCGTTCTGCACTTGTGTGCCCTCCTACGGCTGTGACCGCTGCAGGTCTGAGGACCTGTCCACCTGGGTACCTCAGAGCAGCTCTGGACCGTCTCACTGGAAGCCTAGAGCAGTGCGCCAAGAACATGTCCTGCGTCTTCCTTCTATCTAACTAGAAATCTACAAACAGGGGGGCTCCGCTCTTCACCTTCTCTCTTGGTGCCCTTCCTGGAAAATCAAGAAACTGAAGCATTTAATACGACATGTTCGCACAGTGTCTGTGCAGTGTGCCTGGTGCTGCGTTTTTTTCCAGCCAGTCTTCAGAAACAGCCTGGGCATAGGCACAGGCTTAGGAGGGTATTTGTCAGCCACTTCACAGTTTGGCAGCACACTAGCTTGGTGAACAGGGTGTGCTGAATGTTGTTGCTATTTCCACAGTTGGTTCTTTCCCAGAAATTTCTGCGTTTTTTTGTGAGGCCTGGCCATTCAAATTGACTGTCCAAAATAATGGCTTTGGAAGGTTTTACCTAATATTTCAGTCTTTTATATTGCCTCGATGATTCCACTAACCTTGCTGGCTGCTCCTTTAAAAGTTATTTCTCAGTACAGCTTGTAAGTACAGTGCTATCAGAATTCAACTGGACTACAAGTGGCTATTCCATAGCATTCTTTGACTTGGAATACTCCACCAAGTGAGACAAAGGAGCCATGATTTCAGTCTGCCCTCTCCTGTCATATTGTCCTTGTTTGTTCCTCCCTGAAGACTGGGAGTATCTGATTCATAGTTCTTTTGCTCTGACCAAATGCAACTTGGGGAGAAAGGAGTTCATTTGGCTGGCAGGCTGCAGTTCACCAGCTAGGGCAGCCAGGGCATGAACTCAAGGCAGGAGCTTGAAACAGAAACCATGGCGGAACACTGATTATTAGCTTGATCTCCCTGGCTTGCTCAGCTTCTTTATTATACAGCCCAAAACTGCCTACCTAGGGGAGACCAGCCACAGTGGTCTGGGTCCTTCCGTATCAATCGGCAATCCAGAAGTGCCCTACAGACAAGCCAACGGGCCAATCTGGTGGAGCAATTCTTCAACTGAGACTCCTTCTTCTCCAATAGATTTAAGCCTGTATAAAGTTAACACAAAGTAGCAACTATGAACATAGCCAATCTAAATTCTCTATCTTTTTAGCCAATACATGACTTGTACATCTTGAAATATCATCATTCTTTAGATTTTAATACTACGTACTTTAACATAACAGACAATTCTTTCAAAAGTCCCCTGCAAAGTCAAGAAGTTATGATGTCTGAAGGCACAGGCTTATCAGCTAATCATGTTGGAGTCAGGGCAACTCTGATTGTTCACATCATCACTGCTGTACATCTTGAAGGTTGTTTATAGTGACACAGAATCTACTCTTTTAGATTAGCATCAAGCTGACATCTAAACACTCTAGTTGATCACAAGATTCTCTAAAGCCTGCACTCTCTATCTCTCCACACTTCCTTCTCCTCCCTGGAACAGAGTTGATGAACTCTTCCAGTGTCCAGGGCTGCTAGAAAACAACTCAACACATTGATGATCCATGAGACTGAGAATCACAGTACAGTTGTTCAATATACTCTTTCCATTTGTGACCCTGATTCTTAATACCAACAAGAGAAGGAACTATCCTGTCCCTTGGTATGCTTGGCAGTTGGTACCAGGACACCTTGTGGGTACAAATGTCACTTGTAGATTCATATAGGACACCTCATGGATGTCAGTATCCTTGGGAGTCTATAACAGACACTCCACAGATGTCAGGGTTCTTCAGGGCATACCAGGACATCTTGTGGATGTCAGTATCTTTGGGTGCCAGTCCCAGGATAGCCCATTGATTTAAAATCTGTGGATGCCAAGTACCTTCCTCAAATGATGTTCCATTCCCGTAAAGCCCACAAACATTTCCCCATGTGCTTTCAGGTGGGTCTGGGCACGTAGCTCAGTGGTAAAGCCTTTGTGGCTGGCATGAGTGAGGCCCTCCTGATTGCTGTACACTGTGTTTTAGGGAATAATGGGGGGTCTGTACATGTTCAGAACAGATGCAAGATTTTTCAAATATTTTCTATCCAAGTCTGGATAAATTGTTGGATGTAGAACCATATATAAAGAATGGCAAACTGTAAGTTCTTATTCAAAAAAGCATAATAAAGTCTAAAGTGTCATAAAAACCTAAGATCAAAATGCCAGATCTAAAAACAGATTGGAGAAGGGAAAACCTCACATAAATGTTTTCAGGTGAACCACAAGCTAAAGGTCTTGCTGAGTGTCTTCTGTTCCGAAAGCCAGCTAAGAAGAGAACACTTGTGTTACTTCTCACTAGAGAAGAGCTGCTCTATTTCAGGACCTGTCGACAGAAGCAAGGAAACAATGGTGAGCTTAAAACACTGCTTGTCTTTGCCTATTAGAAAACAAAATGAGGGGCTAGAGAAATGCAGTTAAGAGTCCTTGATGCTCTTCCAGAAGACCCAGGTTAGGTCCCCAGCACACCCATGTTCAGCTGCCCACAACCCTCTCAAACTCCTGCTCCACTGAATCTGAAGCCCTCTTCTGGCCCTCTATGGGTACACACACACACACACACACACACACACACACACACACACAGACATACACACACAGAGACACACACACACCATCCCTCTTCCCAGACACACATATACACATAAATAAAAATTTAAAAAATAAAATACAAAAGAATATGCAATTAGAACACTTCATTTAGTTAATAAGCAAAGGGAGTCAGATTTAGAGCCAAAATATCTATAAAAAAGCACTGCATCTTGAAATATTTAGAGCATATTTTTTCTATTGCTTTATGGAAAATCACTGGATGATTGTTGTACTGGAAGCAAACAAAACCCACATATTGCTTATATTAAAAAGTATATGTGTTAGAAATATAATTAAATATGCATTTTATATTGTTTGTGTTAGAGTATTATTAATAGATATGTCTTCCAGTTTAATTATTGTTGTAATATAATCATGAATATAACATTCTAGTTAGTTTTGTATTATTTTGAATAGTGAATATTTATTTAAAATCATTTTTCTTATTTTACAGAATGACTTTTGAAAAAAAATGCACAAAATCTCAACACAATGGGCAACCCTCGGCTTATTTAAGGGTACTTTTTTTTTTACATTTCTTTATTGTGTGGGGGCACACATGCTATGGCATGCATGTCAGAGGAGCTTGTAGGAGCTGGTGCTCTCCCACCACACTGTGAGCTCTGACATGTGTGAGCTCTGGTCATCAGGCTTGCTAACACTCCTCCTCACCTCTCCAGCCACTTCAGTGAAATTGGGCTTTATTGGACATAGCCAGAACCCTCTACCCTCAGCTCAGTTGATTCTGTGAGATATTTGAGGCTTTGGACTTTTTCTTACAGGCAGGAAATCTGCAAAAGCAATTTATGCATTTCTTTTCTTTTAGGCAACTTGGAAGTTAGGTGCCATTTGTATACCTGTTTGAACCCAGTGTGAGAAAAACCAGGCCAGCATAGAACTGAGCCCGAATTAATGTTAAATGACAGCCCCTCCAGTGCCTTTGCCTTGGTTAGACGATGGCTGACCACCAATAGCTAGAATACCGTAACCAAAGCATTGTCTATAAACAAAAAGAAATGTCTTCTTTACCATGTGGTGCTTCTGTTTTCTGTAATTGACTTTCTCCCTGTTCTAATTTTGTTCTATTTCTACCTTAGGTCACCTGTAATCACGTGCTGAGGTCACGGGTTGTGACTTCACTCAGTATTTACTCCATCCAGCATGGGAGCTAAGGACGCATGGAGGCCTGGCTGAGTGTCCCCTGGGAAGGAGAGGAAGCAAAAATTCCTGAAGTGCAAACACAGCCTTCGGAAGTTCTGTGGATATATAGTAGTCCCTCTAATCCCTGGACGGAGACAAGTCCTATGCTGACTCTGGGCAGGGTCTGCCTGTGACTGGAGTATGGCATAGATCTGAACCAGACTCCACCATGGAAAGGCTCACCCAGAAACATGGGGTCTGCCAGCTGCCAATCACCCACAGACTTTTATTGAATTTGAATATTAAACAGACACACCTACCTTCTCTTCTTTTATAGTTCTTTTTTTCTCTCTGTCTACTAACTTCATAATTTCCACCAAAAGATCCACCTGGAACAGAGCAGAGAAAAGCCAAGTACTTTGAATCCTGTTTGCAGACCATGTGAAAAAGATTTGATTAAAGGAAAAAAAATGGTTCTCTTTCTGGAGAATGCATGGCTTAAAAAAAAAAATCTACCATTTGAGGTTCTGAAATTACCCTAAAAACTAAAACAGCCGATATTAAATGACAGTTCACAATATTTACTGCTGGCAAATGAAAGCATAGTCTTCCAAAGTAGGCTATTTTGAGTATAATCTACAGACATTTTACTTGTATCTTTCCTCGGCTCCACAGAAGAATTTGGCTGCCTTGAGGCTTTATGTATGTGTTACTTTCCAGAAATCTAGCAAAGGTGACATCACAGTAGAGTTTCCATTGCGCAGACCTTGTAAGGCACAGTGTGGGGAAGAACAGTATGTCTGAAACATGGACTGTTAACCAAGAGTCTTCTTAAAGTGGCCTGTGGGACCTGCTTTTCTTTATTATTAAAGGGCTATCTGTGAGGACACTGGCTTATGCATACACACATTCTTTTCTAATTAATAAAACCTCTTCTCTCTTCTCGCAGTGACTCAAGAGAAACCATGAAGAATGCACCTTAGTAAAAAGCTTCTATAGGGGCTGGAATTCCAGAGGATTGTGATTCCATTCCCAGAACCCACATGGCTGCTCACAACCATCTGTAACTCCAGTTTCAAGGGATCCAGTGCCCTCTTCTGGCCTCTGTAGGCACTGCACTTACATGGTACACAAACATACATGTAGTCAAAACACCTGTACACATAAAAATTAAAAAGAGTCAGGCGGTGGTGGCGCACGCCTTTAATCCTAGCACTCGGGAGGCAGAGCCAGGCGGATCTCTGTGAGTTTGAGGCCAGCCTAGGCTACCAAGTGAGTTCCAGGAAAGGTGCAAAGCTACACGGAGAAACCCTGTCTCGAAAAAACCAAAAAAAAATAAAATAAAATAAATAAAATAAAAAAATAAAAAGAAAGAGAGAAAAAATAGAGAAGGAAGGAAGGAAGGAAGAAAGGAAGGAAGGAAGGAAGGAAGGAAGGGAGGGAGGGAGGGAGGGAGGGAGGGAGGGAGGGAGGAAGGAAGGAAGGAAGGAAGGAAGGAAGGAAGGAAGGAAGGAAATTTAAGAAAATACTGGCCAAAAGCAACTTTGGGGAGTGAGAAGTTTATTTGGCTCACAGGTTACATGTAGTCCATCACTGGGGGAAATCAAGGCAGGAACCTGGAGGCAGGAACTGAAGCAGAGACAATGGAGGAATGCTGCTTACTGGTTGGTTTGGTCCCCAAGGATTGCTCAACTACCCTTCTTGTATAACCCAGGACCACCTCACAAGGGTAATGCTGCCCACAGTAGACTGGGCCTTCCCATGTCAATCATTTGTGAAGAAAATGCCCCCACAGACAGGCCCACATGCCAGTCTGATGGGGGTGATTCCTCAGCTGAGGGTCCCTCTTCCCAGGTGACTCTAGTTTGTGTCAAAGTGACAAGAGCTCCCCAGCACAATGTGGGAACCCAGAAGTCTGTGCCGACCTCAGTCAAGCATAC
>CABHPH010119197.1:682-20997 GCA_902168325.1 Peromyscus nudipes
GGCTATGCGCGTTCTCGTTCTGGTTCCTTGTGTAGTTTTATTTTTCCGTCTCATCTAGTGTGCGTGTATGTGTGTTTTTTTGTGTGTACGGGCACATGTATGTATGTGTGTGTGTGCACACAAATGGAGGGCCGAGGTTGATATCAGGGATAGTCCTTGGTCACTCTTCTTCTGTCTTATTCACTGAGGCAAGGTCTCTCAGTAAAATCCAGAGCACAGTGATAGGGCTAGTCTCATTAACTAGCTTGCTGTGGGGATCCCATCTCCATCTTCCAAGGCTGGAATCACAGAGGGGCATCTACACCCACCTTTTTACCTCACAGTGGAGCTAAGGAAACAACTCAGTTGCTCAAGGAGGCTGTGTGGAGCTGTCCTCGCTCAATTTGTCATGAGTTTCCAGTAGCTAGCAGATAGGGGGGAGATGTATGTCTGGTCATCATCTCAGGATCCTCCAGTGTACTTTTACAGGACCTGTGTGTGCTCTGTTCAGTCCTGAGTGTTTGCCCTGGGTACATAGGCATCATTGTTTGGAGGAAGCACCTGGACTTGACCTGGGCCTGCACCGAGTTCTGTGCTGTTCCTGCAGGAGGTACACCGCCTTGAATCCACTACCAAACCCTTTGGTAGTGACACCTGGGGTGGTTGCTGGGTCCGGGAGGAAAATGCATGATTAATACTGTAGCGGAGTACAGCCCGTCTGTAATTGGTGTTCAGAACAGGGAAGAGGAGTGAGAGATCTCATTTGTCTGGTTGCTGGGTTTCCAGTGAGGGAGCTATTGGGAACACCCTGGTATAAGGATGCCAAAATACTGCTCCCCACAATGGTGAGCGCATCCCCACCCCCTGCTTCTGATTTGAAAGACGAAGTGTGACAAATTGATGACAAGGTTGTTGGGTTGGGATGGCAGCACCATGTCTAGGTCAGAGTGTAGCCTTCCTCACTGTGATTCTGAGTGGTAACTCTCCTCACGGTGTTCCGGGCATTGGTGCAGTCAGGAGGGGTGAACAGCTGCCGGGGTGGTGCTGGTGCCTGTGGTTGGCCTGGCTGGGATTGTTCTGAGACTCCCTTGATGTTGGCCACAGCATGTCTAGTGCAGACTGTCAAATTCATAAAGTAGGGGACCCAGCATTGTCCTAAGAGAAGGGGACATAGGGCGCACCGTGCACATCCATGGGAGGCACACTGCTCAGGTGCCCCCGAGCCCCCGAACCGACGTGTGCAGGTGGGTGAGGCTCTTCTGAGGTGAAGGTCTGATGTTCAGGTGCCCAAGGAACTGGCCTGGCAGAGATGGGGTGAGGGCCTGAGAGTCGCAGTGTGCAGGTGCACAACTGCCTCCGGGGCCTGGCTGGGACAGCCTACCTCTCTCACAGTGTGTGTTCAGCGGTTTCCAAGTTACCCTTTGCTTTTTGCTCCAAACCTTGGCCAGCTCCTTCTGGGACCCGTCTGGAGCATTTTCCTCTTGTATTCCCTTTCTACAGACCAGCCTCTCAGCAAGGCCCTTCTTTGGGATTTTTGTTTATATTTATTTTATTTTTGTTTTTGCTTGTTTGTTTGTTTGTTTATTTATGTATTTATTTGAGACAGAGTTTCACTGTGTAGCCCTGGCTGTCCTGGAACTCACTCTCCAGACAGGCTGGCCTCAAACTCAGGGATCTGCCTGCGGCTGCCTCCAAAGTACTGGGATTAAAGGCATGTGTCACCATGACTGGTTGGGACAGGATTTGGGGGCATAGCAACCGAACAGGATATGCTCCTGGAACCTCAACTGAGAGGTGTGTTCCTGGGCTGGTGGGTGGAGTGCTTGGCTGACAGGGACCTCTACCCAAGGAGCAGGCCTCTGGACTTTCTGTGTGTGGGTCTCATCTCAGGTCTCGTCCTGAGATGAGATGGGTGTGGAGACACACCCATGCTGGTGAGCTGGGCTGTGCAGCTCATACCAGCAGCTTTCAGACCTGTCTGGCCCTTGGGTCGTCAGTGATGAGTCAGGGTTTGACCCTTCCCAGAGTGACTCCAAGCTCAATCTTGGGCAAGCGTGTAGGCAGAGTGTATCCTGGCCAAACAGGATTGCAGCAGGAGGCTAGTGTACTTGCCCGCAGGCTTCTAGCCTCAGCCCGCAGAGGAAGAAGGAAGCCTAGATTCTGTCCTGTTTCTCTGGTTGTCTCTACTGCCTGAGTCATCTTGATAAAAAAATTCACAAACTTGGTGCCTCAGAGTCTTGGTGGCTCTGTCTCCAGGGCATTTGTGAGTCTGAATCACCTAAAGGATGGTTTGTTTTTCTTTTGAGATGAACCCCAATGTGCAGCTCACGTTGGTCTGGAGGTGGCCATGCACTCCTGGCTGGTTTTGAACAGCTCCTGCTGCAGCTTCCCAAATGATGGGGCTGTGGGCGTGCACCTCCAGGCCCAGCTTGCTCCTGTTTCCTGTTTATGTTCAAGCAGACTTTATAGAGATCCTGATTTTTGAATGATAGTTCTGTAACTTAAAAAAAAAAAAAAAAAAAAAAAAAGGCCGGGTGGCGGTGGCGCACGCCTTTAATCCCAGCACTCGGGAGGCAGAGCCAGATGGATCTCTGTGAGTTCGAGGCCAGCCTGGTCTACAGCGTGAGTTCCAGGAAAGGCGCAAAGCTACACAGAGAAACCCTGTCTCGAAAAACAAAACAAAACAAAACAAAACAGAAAAAAAGGTGTATGGGAGCTGGAGAGATGGCTTAGCAGTTAAGAGCATTGACTGCTCTTCCAGAGGACCTGGGTTCAATTCCCAGCACCCACATAACAGCTCACAACTGTGTGTAATTCCAGTTCCAGGGAACTCAACAGCCATGGCAAAACAGCAATGCACATAAAATAGAAAAATAAAAAGAAACTGCAAGAAAAATGGTGTATGACCTTTAAAATTATTTTATATGCGTATGGGTGTTTGGCCTGCAGGTATGACATATGTCTGTACATCACCTGCATGCCTGGTGCCCATGGATCCAGAAGAGGGCGTTGGATTCTCTAGAACTGGAGTTACAAGTGGTTGTGAGCTACCATATGGGTTCTGGGAGCTGAACTCCAATCCTCTATTTTTTTTTTTTTTTTTTAAAAGTGCTGTTAACCACTGAGTGTCTCTGCAATCTGTCTCTGTGACTTTTAGAGACTTTGGTCCATTCCTGTTTCCATCTCCAGGGTGAACCAGGCTGGAGTAACTCTCCGTTTGAATGGTGGATAGTGAACAGCAAAGAAAGGTTGTTTTGCATGCCCTGTTCCTCGTGCCAGCCTCAGACGTGGCACGGCAGTGAGCTCACTGTGTAGTCGCTAGTGTGACTCACGTTGCTGGCCCCAGCCTAAGGGCTTTGTCCTGCGGGCTCTCGAGGGGCTTCCACTCGTGTGCCTGGACTGTGTGTGGACACTGGAGTTAAGGGTTTGGTTCTGGCTGTAACTGCAATTGCCCTGTTGTGTGGCAAGCAGAGGGGTCCTCTGAGCTGGGGTTGACACTTGCTGTGGGCCAGGTACACTTTGGATGCTTCTGCTTTTCTTCTTTAAAAACAAACAGAGCTATTCTTAAAAAGTTTGGACAAACCTGCACATGCAGGAGTCAGTTATACAGTTTAAAAAGCAGTTTTCTCCCCCCAGAACCCATGAAGGTAAGTTGACGGCCTTGGTGAATGAGCAAAGGTTAATTGTCCAATCTGAAAGCTTGCTTCGCTTTCCCCTCGTTAGATGAGGTTCTTTCCAGCGTCACTGTGTTTGTGGTGATCTCTGCTGTCCCCAGTCTTGGGGGGCTGTTCTGCAGTGTTTGGAGGGGTCCTGGACAGTGCTGTGTTGCTGCGTCTCACACTGGTGTGCGCTTCCATCTGATGAAGAGGTGCCTTTCTGCAGTCCACCTCCTGGCAGCTCTGAGAGCGGTGGGTGCCACCTGGTGGCCGCTGTTGTCCTGCTCTGGTTTGACTGCTGGGCTGTTTCTGTTTTATATGACTCCGCCAGTGTCTTCCTGCACCCCCAAACCATGTGGCAGCTGGGCTTGTCGGAAAGCCTGTCTTAGGCTCAAGCCTGTAGGGGGTCCATAGAGTTAAATGGCTGGGTCTCGGTGAGCACATACAGGTCCCCACGTTAGAGCTAGAACGTGGAAGGACACTGATGCCGGCCTCCTCCCTGCCAGGTTTCCAGGGTGCTGCAGAAGGATGCAGAGCAGGAGTCACAGATGAGGGCAGAGATCCAGGACATGAAGCAGGAGCTGTCCACTGTGAACATGATGGATGAATTTGCCAGATATGCCCGGCTGGAAAGGAAGATCAACAAAATGACAGACAAGCTCAAAACTCATGGTACCTCCCCTGCAGTCAGCTGTGACGTGGCAGGCGTCATGAGGGCTGATTTGGGGAGGGCGTTGGTGTATGGATTTGAGGGGCATTCTTTGCTTCCTAGATGGCTGCACAGTGACCAGACCTTGTAGTTGTATAGAGGATCTTCCACAGTAACTTCACTTCTCCCTCTTTGCTGGTCAGCATTTGCGTCCTGTAGAAATCATCGTTGGATTCTTCATCCTCTAGATTTTCAAGTTTGGCATTTGCTGAGGGAAGTCCAGATAGAGATCACACAGTGGTCCAGGGTACTTTGTCTCACTCTCAGGAGCATGTCCACAGTGTGGAGATGTCAAGGAGCAGCTCCTGCACCAAGGATGGTGCACACTTGAGTCCCGGTACTCTGAGGCAGAGTCAGGCAGGTCTCTGAAT
Source organism: Peromyscus nudipes (assembly GCA_902168325.1). Classification (NCBI taxonomy): domain Eukaryota; kingdom Metazoa; phylum Chordata; class Mammalia; order Rodentia; family Cricetidae; genus Peromyscus; species Peromyscus nudipes. The sequence goes on from CABHPH010119197.1 coordinate 5,398, forward strand.
TCAAGGCCAGCCTGGTCTACATGCTGAGTTTCAGACTAGCCAGGGATACATCGTGAGACACACACACACACACACACACACACACACACACACTTTGTCTCTGTCTCTCTCTGTCTCTGTGTCTCTGTCTCTGTCTGTCTGTCTGTCTCTCTCTCTCTCTCACACACACACACACACACACACACACACACACACCCCTCCAGACAACAGTGTGTTCTGAGAGGGTCTGCTGGGCTGTGTAAGGTGGAGCAGGTTACACACTGTAGAACTAACAGGGGCCTGTGCAGGCCTGGGAGAGCTGGACTCCTGCTGGAGGTTACAAAATGGAGATGGTGTTTAGTCCTGTTGGTAGGCGGCAGGTGCATTAGGAGGAGTCTGATGAGTGGCTTGCAGGGAGTCCAGGGTGCAGCCTGAGTAGGCTTGTACTTAAATGATGGCCTAGTGATGCAACTTTGTAAATTCTGTGAGTTAGTGTTTAGATAAGGAGCTTCGTCATGGCATTTCATACTGTGTGTTGTGCTTTGTCCTGTTCGGTGTTTCTGAGTATATCGATGATTTCATTTATAGTTAGAAGATGTTTTATAAGGGAAAATAACACTTCTGTGTGTTTGGGTATTTTCTCAACTTTGCAGGATTAGTTCATGGTTCACCGTCTTTCTTTCAGTGAAAGCACGGACAGCTCAGTTGGCCAAGATCAAATGGTTCATAAGCGTTGCTTTCTACATACTGCAAGTAAGTGTGTGGTGTCGCCTGGGCTCTGGACAGCTGTTTGCTTCTTTCCTTTTTCTGCTCGTGTGTGTGTGTGTGTGTGTGTGTGTGTGTGTGTGTGTGTGTTCACTGCGAGGACTGACTAGGTAGGGTGTGATGCCCCCCTCACCACGTTTTTCTCTAGGCAGCACTGATGGTCTCGCTCATTTGGAAGTATTACTCCGTCCCTGTGGCTGTGGTGCCCAGCAAGTGGATCACCCCGCTAGACCGCCTGGTAGCCTTTCCTACTCGAGTAGCAGGTAGGTGGTAGAGGTGTGTGGTGGGAGGTTAGACCGCCTGGTGTTGTCCTCACTGTCCTCTTAGCAAGCCCCCTCCCCCATCTCAGCCTTTTGGAGTCTAGAGAAGCTGCTTGCAGAGGCTGTGATTCCAGCCTCTGGGAGGCCAAAGCCGGTGGGTTGCTGCAGGTTCAAGGCCATTGTGGACTAAGTGTAGGAGCCTGTAAAAAAACAAAGTGTATGTATGTTCTTGCCAGTCATAGGTTCTGATGTGTGATGATACTGTAGTGAAATACATCACTGAAAGACCTTCAGTTCAGTGTGCTCTGTCAGCCCCCCCCTCCCAGCTTTTTAGTGCTTTTTAGGGACGTGAAACAGAAATAGTGGTACAGGGTGTTCTTACAGCCTGCTATATACCCAGGGACATCTCTGGCAGCAAAGGGATACTAGGATTGTGTCTGTTCAGGGTGGTCCAGCCTGGTGCACAGTGCACCCTGTGTGTGATCGCTAGTCATGCGTTGATGTATCCTCTGACATGAGTTTCTTTCTTTTAGGTGGAATCGGAATCACCTGTTGGATTTTAGTCTGTAACAAAGTTGTGGCTATTGTCCTCCACCCTTTCAGCTGAGGGGAGATGTGCAGCTACAAGACTGTGCAGAAAGGATTTCCACAGGGTAAAGAGCTGACTGCACAGATGTCCACAGGGGCTTGCTTTTGTGTTTGGGAACATATTTGCTTTTGTTCTTCACCTGGGAGTCTTGTCTGAGTCAGGATTTCCTACACTTGTCACTGAGCCAGAAAGAGACCAGTTATGACACTTGCGTATCGCTGACATAGTTTTGGATCCATATGAACTGTGAACCATCAGGTGGCATTTGCATGCTGGCACTTGCTCTGGGCATGGTTTGGTTATGTTGCCAGCTGCCAAGACTTTTCTAACAACTCCAATAGTGCCGTTTTTAATTTTAGAAAAAAAACAAAAAACACTTTTTTTTTTTTTAGAAAAGAAAACTAGAAAAAATATCACTACTAGAACTCTGCTTTTTAATTCATGAGGTTCAGCTGAAAGTGACACCAGTGGATGCTGCTTGTCCTCGACCTCTTGTTTAAATGACATTTGCTGGGCCAGGATCAATGTGTAAATGTGTGAAAAGCATCACCATGTAGCTAAGCCTGTTAATTTTTCATAGTGGTTCCTATGTGTGTCCATGAGACCACGTTATATTGTTTTTATTTAAAGCCTTTCAAATGAAGTATGTCTTTAAAGCATTGGGTCTTTATGCTGTATAGTGTGGAACAGAGTTAAGCAAGGTGGGGTCTGATCAGTTCATTTGAACCGAGACTCATTTGGCTCATGAAGTTACAAGGCAGAGTTCTGCCAAGTCTGGGTGTTTTTGTTTTTGTTTTTTTTTTTTGAGACATAGTCTCTCAATGTAGTCCTGGCTGTCCTGGAATTCTGTACATAGACCAGGCTGGCCTTGAACCTACAGAGATCCACCTGCCTCTATCTCCCAAATACTGGGATTAAAGGTGTGTGCTGCTACACCTAGCTCCAAGTCTGTTTTTGAAGCACTTTTCCTAGTTACAGGTATTTGTCAGCTGTGGTCCTGGACTCTGGGGACCAGAGCACAGAAAAGCTACTGCTGTCACATGTCTCTGCACAGCTCCGATTGTCCTGGGACTCCCTGGACCAGGCTGACCCGGAACTTATAGAGCTCCTCTTGTCTCTGTCTCCCACTTTCCGGGATCAAAGGCATAGCACTGGGTTTTGAAGGATCATATTTATATTGTTATGTTTCCTAATGAGCTCATAAATAGTGTGTTTTTTTTGACTGACTGTACTGTGAACAGGCTGAGTGTGGTCCTTTAGTCTGTTGTCGGATGGAGTACCACCAGAGCAGGCTTGAGGGTCCACTGATTGATTTAAATGCAGCAGACCCTGTAGATTCATGGTACCAAGGTTACTTGGCTATAAAGGGCACAAATGGAGTGCAGCAGTATGCGTAGACAAAGTCGACCTGCTCACCAGCTCCGGCATCCTCACCACATGGAAACACTTGGACTACAGAAGATTAGTCCAGGACCTGAGGAGGTTGGAACGGCACTGGAAGCTGCAGAATCCGGCTCACTCCAGGGATTCAGCACTCAGGGAGGGGGAAGGGATGCACCTTTGTCCTTTTTGTAGTGAGCTGCAATCTGGAATGGTGCATCATTTAGGCAGCCAGAGTTGGTATCCAGACCATAAGCCTCTCAAAGGGTGTGTGATTCTGACTGACCCTGCAGGAAAAAGGTGACAAAAGGGTTAATTTGTTCTCAAATGTCAGTGCCCCCACATGCATAATGTATGTAAGACTGTTAGTGTTCCCCGTGTGTACAATGTTAAGACTGAGTGGGGGACATCACCATGTTTCTCCCCCAGAATTGTACTAATAATACAGTAATAAACATTGGACTAACGAGGAAGAGGTGCAGCAGAAAGTACACTTTGTTTTCCTGCCCTGCTGTGGTTCCCCAGGCTCCAGTTTTCTGCTTCTCGGGGTTCTCCAGATGGTCCATGTTTATGAATGTTGGTGTGTATGCAGTTGCCTGCCCTGGAACTCACCATGAAGACCAGGCTGGCCCAAACTCAGATCACCCTGCCTCTGCCTCTCGAGTGTTGACACAGATGAGAGCAGGCATACCCAGCAGCATCCCCCTCAGCAGGCACTAACCATTGGGCCATACTTAGCCCTTGTTCAAAGTTTTAAAAGTGTTAATATACACTAGCCCATAAACATTTGGAGACAATGTGGCTGATTCCAGATAAGGAATAAGTTGCTCTTACAGCTAAATGAAGGCAAGTTACACAGTATAGGCTGGGAATTCAGATTCTTTATAGCTCCAACAAAAACGGTTAGTCCTGAGCAGCTAGCTTGAGCATACAGTTGTTTTAGAACAAGATTAAGAGCAAAGGTCATTATGTAACAAAATAATAAATCTCGACAACAAAAAATAGAGACTCTTATACAGGCACAGAAGGGCTCACAAAGGCAGGCCATTTAGATGTTTGCAGCTCAGCTGAGCAGGAGACCAGCAGCAGTCCACACTTGAACCTCTGTACTGTCTCTTTTGAGTGCTGGCGATCTTGCTGGCCAGTGCTTCCAAGCAGTTTTGACAACAGTCCTGCTGACCAAGAGTCGCTGTGAGTCCCAGATCTCCAAGCTCTGTAATAAACTGGTCTTCCTGAAAAGAGTGGACATGTTCCGCCTTCATAATAGAGATGCAAGTTTGTATTTAAAATGTTACCATTGATCAAGATACAGTGGATTATTTTATTAGATAGCAATAAACAAATTACCCAAATGACCCACAGCCCACCGAAGTACTAAAACAGACACTATGTAAGCCCTCACATGGTAAATAAGATTAAAGGCATGTAACTAGTATATAAACCAGAATGTATTAGGCTACTGTTGCATTTAAATAACTGTTTTCCTGTTTCCTTCGGTGGGTGAGGCCTGGATGGACCGCACCACAGTGGCTCTGGAGTCCCCGAAGGCGTTGCTGGCGGAGGCATGGCCAGGCCCGAGCTGCTGGGCTTTGCTGGCCGCCTCGCCATTGGTGGGGTCATCCCTGTCCGCAAAGCCTGTGCCGAACAGCTCCTCCATGAGGCTGTTCTTCTTGTCCCGGAACGCCGTCTCCTTGGCTTTGGCCCTGGCGGCCTTGCCGAATGAGGGCTCGTAACCGGCAGACTCCAGCCGCAGCTCCTGGTCACTGCGGTGCTTGTTCACACCGTGGCGGCAGCGTGGGCTGCCTGAGGCCTGCCCGCAGGACGTGGGCAGCCCGTGGTGCAGGTTCTCGGTGGCCTCGGTGAAGGAGTAGTGCTTTCGTGGCCGAGGGGTCTTGCTAACGCCCTGCCCGTGCTCCATATCATCAGCCTCTCCCACCTCGATCACCTCGCCCACCTCGCCCACCTCAGCCACTTCCCTGGCTGGGACCTCTCCCTCTGCATCTGCAGGGGCCTCGCTTCCCCTTGTAATTGGCTCGACTTCTGGTGGGATGACTTTCTTTTCTTGATCTTCCCTTTTTTCTTCTTGCCTCCTAATAGTTTCCAGAGAGGCTTGTGGTTTTGGGTGTTCGACCTCCTTTGATAGATCTGCATTAGAAAGATTAGGATTAGCCAGGCGGTGGTGGCGCATGCCTTTAATCCCAGCACTTTCGAGGCAGAGCCAGGTGTATCTCTGTGAGTTCGAGGCCAGCCTGGTCTACAGAGTGAGACCAGGACAGGCTCCAAAACTACACAGGGAAACCCTGTCTTGAAAAACAAACAAACAAACAAAACCAAGAAAAAAAAATTAAGATTAAGTGCCCTCAAACAAGAAGCAGATTTTAGAAGCACTTCTACCCCCATGGTGCAGTGGCTGAGGGCCTGAGTTCCATACACTAGAAAGCAAAATTCCAAAGCTGGGACATGGCCGTGCCAGACTGTACCCTCAGCACTGAGGGGCTGAGACAGGTACCTCCACCGATGTGTTTGGGGCGGAAGAAAATATGGTGGCCTGCCCGGGCCTCTACCCATGTATTTGGGGCTGAGAGTGTAACTCAGTAATAGAGTACTTGCCTAGCATGCCTAAGGTGCCATGTTTGATGCCCCAGCTCCACAAAACCAACCAGCCCTAGACAGAGAAAAACCTCAGTGGGTCTCCATTTCAGACTCCAGACAAGCCACTGAAATGACAGACGAGGTGAATACACACAGGGCACTAACACACAGAAGGGGCATTGTTAATAAGCTCTCCTAGACTGTTCCAAATGGGAGTTAGGAAAAGATTACTCATGCACAAATACTAAGAAAATCTTCCCTCGAGGGTATGAAAATATGTTAAACATCAATTAACACAAGAACCTTTCTGCTCATTAAATAGGAGTCATTTCCACCAGAAGCTGAGGGAATGGCCCACTGATGGGTGTGTAAATTGGCAGTTTCTACACACAACAAACCTACACAACCAGACGGCTGCACTGCAAATATGCCAGAGGAGCAGTCTGGGAGGGACAGCATGCGGCTCTGGGGGTCCTGGGCAGCTGTGGGCAAGAGGCCTTGTGGGAATGATGATTCTACACTACAGCAGGAGCTCGGGGTATTTTGCATTTATTGCTGCAGCTGGTTGTGTGTGTGTGTGTGTGTGTGTGTGTGTGTGTGTGTGTGTGTGTATGTGTATGTGCCTAGAACCATGCCTCACCATAGTATATGCTCAAATAGACTTTGTCAAATGAACAAATACATTTTCCAAATGGGCTTAAAAATAAGTGGAAAGGGCTGGAGAGATGGCTCAATGGTTAAGAGCACCAGCTGCTCCTCTAGAGGACCCGGGATCAATTCCCAGCACCCAAATGGCAGCTCATAACTCTCTGTAACTCTAGTTCCAGAGGATCCACTACACTAGGCATGCATGTGGTGTACATATCTCCACATGCAGGCAAAATACCCATATACATAAAATCTTTTAAAAAAAGTGAGTGGAAAGATGAAATGAGCACCGAGCATGGGAGACGCAGCAGCCTAGAGGCAGAACGTGGCCAAAACTGTCACTTAACCCTTTGACTTCACAGCACAAATGTGGCCCCAGATTCTCTACTCAGCTCTCCTCTCAGGCCTGGGGAAATGCATGGACTCCCGGCTTGCTCACCGGCTCAGCTTTCCTGGCTTCTCCAGCTCAACTGTTAGCAGTGATGAAATATAAAAACAGTGTGGCCAAGTCTTCAAGGTTCTGAGGTAAATGATAACCTTTAATTTTTACCTATGTTTGGGTACAAGAGTGACATTCCAGATGAAGGGCACAGGTCTGCCCAACGGCCACCTGTCCCCAAGAAGCTCTAGGAGGCGGTGTGCTCTTAAGACAATGAGATTTGCTATGCAAAGATGAGGACATGGCTTAGTGAACAAATATTCAGTGGAGAAGCAGGTGGTGATGGGAGCCTGTGAGGAAGGCTGGGAGATCCCAGCTGTATACCTGCAGCAGCCAGGCCAGGACCAACCCACACACCCCACTCCCTTCTTCCTCCAGGCTCCCCGATACCAGGGAAGCCAGGGCTTTGCCCTGCCCTGTGACCTAGAGGATCAACTTTGCTCAGCCTTCAGCCTGTCTGGCTGAGGCCCCTTACACCCACAGAGATATCTTGCTTTGAGCTGCTCCCAAGAGCTGGAAGTTAATCTTGGTGACTGAGGTCTGGACACTCTGAGTAGCCCGTCCCTTCTCTGACCTCTTCCTGTCTTGGCTCCACCCACAGGAGCCTTGGCAGAGGCTGTGGAGCTAATGACTTTTGTGCCCTGAGCTTGAGGCCCTTGTGCCTGGCAGGAGACATTTTAAAGTTGTTCAGTTACCTTCACATTTTCTCTTAGGCTCCTCTTGCTTTGGTAGTTTACACATATAGCAAGAAATTTCATGGTTTGTTTCAGTTGATTTTTCCTTATGACCAATGCTTCCTGTTGTCTTTTTACCCTATAATTTAGAAAAGCAGTATACATTTATAATTATATATTTAAATAAATATCAATGTTTTTTGTATACAACAAATGACTGCTTTTAGTTACTCTTCCCTCCCTCCCCCAGAGAGAGGGTTTCTCGTGGAACAGTCCTGGCTGTACAGGAACTCACGCTAGTCTTGAACTCACAGAGATCTACCTGCCTCTGCCTCCTGAGTGTTGGGACTAAAGGCGTGTGCCACCATACCCGGCCAGTTATTCTGTTTTTGTTAAAACGTTTTTTAGACAATGCAAGATTTTAGAGCTCTCATACCTTTGTTGTCCAAGATGGGACATCTGACTTTTGGGTTTCCTGGTGTCTCATATTTACAAAATTTTTTCTGTCTGCTTGTACTGATTTTGTTGAAGAAACTATAAAATAGGTAGATTTTATGTGAGAAACATTTTATATTCAGAAGCTTTACTGCTTTTGAATATGAAGTAGCCTTTAAACATACAATATAACCATGAAGCACAGTACAGGAGGCAGTTTCTAGGCCTCAGAGGTTATGGCATCGCAGTGTTAGGGGAAACCGAGTAGGTGCTGGGATGAGGCAGCATTGCTGTTTGGTCGACATTGCTCTTTTGTTCCTCTGGTAAGGGTGTCAAAGAGGCCAAGCCGCCACCACACCATGTCAGAGCTCCTGAGGCCTGGTGAGTAGATTGTCCATGACGTGAACAAGAGCCGTGAACACTGAAACTAGACTTCACGGAAACATTCTCATGTTGACAGCAGACACACTGTCTTTTCTGGTAGGCATCACTCAGGATTATCATCTAGAGTGAAGGAGGCCAAGAAACTGGAGGTTGCTGCCTTTGAAAGCAAACCTGGCTGTTTCTACTGCTCTAGAGGTGAGGGTTCCACAGTGCCTTCTCTGAGCAGAACCTGAGGCTGGGAGGGATGCAGTGCCTATGAGAACATGTTGTTTTATATAGCAAAATGCAGGACAGGAGCACCAGCCTGGACAGTGCTGTGTGGGAGTCTACAGCTGTGGAGTTCTAGAATGAGAACTTCGCTATTGTGATAGGGGGAATCAGTCACTGCTCAGACCTGAGGGACCGTGTGTGTGTGTGTGTGTGTGTGTGTGTGTGTGTGTATATGATTTTGACCAGAGTGGTGGTTACATGGCTGTAAGCATTTGCCTAAGTCCACTGATGCTGCAGGCAAACACAGGTACATGTTATAAAATCTCCCTCAGACAACTTCATGTTCAGAAGCTGCAGACTGGCTGATAGGTCTCCTGAGAGAGCTCTGTTTGTCATCTCGTTTCATCTGAGGTGGGGCAGAAAGGGCTGAGCCCAGTGGGAATGAGAGCATTGCTTGTTTTTTTTCACAGTGTCCCAACTCCATTTTTTCTACAATCACAAAATGCATTCCAGTGCCCAGTCAAGTGGCTGTGAAAGGTTTCCTATGTAAATTAGGAAAATAAACCCAGATACTTAAAAACCATTTTTGAGCAAAAGAGACTAAAACATACCTTTTGGGTAGTCTTCCTTTTCATGTAAATTTTTAAGTATTCGATTAGTGTAGATGTTTTTAATTTCCAGCTCACGATCCTTCTCCTAAAAAGAGCCACAGTGTCAGTTTCCCATAAACACTTGCTTTATAAACCTTGACTTAAAGGAGCAATTTAAGAGAAAAGCACTGTGGGCCGTGGCAGCCGCTGGTGACATGCTGTGATTTAAAACAAGATCAAGATCAGTCCCAGCCGCTCTCCATACTTATGACCACAGTATTGGATAGCAGGGCCAAAGCCCTTCATCCAGCTTCTGTCGGGGCTGTGCACAGGGGTGTGGTGGGGAAGGCCTACAGCAGGACGCCACCGCCTAGCTTCAAACCCAACATCCATGTTCTTGAATAATGGCAAGACAAAAGCTTTCCAAGTCTTAACTTGTTGGGGGTAAGAAAAGAACTAAGAACCTAAATGTACCTCCTCAACTATATATTGAGACAAGCCTGCTGGAGTCCACCACTGTCTCCCAGGTCATCTCCATTCCCGCTTCTGACCATGAAGAAATGTCAGCGAAGGAAACATTACAGACCTCTGTATGTCCGAGCTGTAGAGTATAGGCTTTATATTAAAAGTTTTTTAAAAATTATTTTTATGAGTGTTTTGTTGAATGTTTTGCCTGCATGCATCTATGTGCACCGTGTGTGAGCCTGGTGTCTGCAGAGGCCAGAAGAGGGGATTAGATCCCTTGGAACTGGATTTATAGATGGTGTGAGCTGCCATGTGGGTGCTGGGCTGAATCTGGGTCCTCTGCAAGAGCATCCAGTGCTCCTAACTGCTTGGGCATTGCTCCAGTCCTTTATTATTTATTTATTTATTTATTTATTTTAAATTTTTTGTTTTTTTGAGACAGGGTTTCTCTGTGTAGCCCTGGCTGTCCTGGAACTCACTGTATAGACCAGACTGGCCTTGAACTCACAGAGATCTGCCTGCCTCTGCCTCCTGAGTGCTAGGATTAAAGGCGTGCGCCACCACTGTCTGGCTCCAATCCTTTATTTTTATGCTCTATTTAATCATAACATTTTATTTTGGTATGTACGTACATGAATAAGAAATAATATCTTTTTTTAAGAATGCATGTTTCCAGAAACAGAGTATTATGGTTCATCCCCCTTTCCTGCTTTCTCATATTTTCACATTTAGCTCAGAGACTGGAAATGCCAACAGTTATGGTTCTGACAACCTAAGCCCATGGAGGCCAGGAGGTGGTGCTGGATCTCCTGGAACTAGTTAAGTAAAGATGGTAAGCTGCCACGTGGGTGCTGGGAGCCAAACCCAAGTCCTCTGCAAGAACAGCAAGTGCTCATAACTGCTGAGCCATCCAGAGCTGGGCCACACTAGGGAAACAGTTTTGGAACACAACCCAGGATACTTGTGTGATTAAGCAACAGAAAAAGAAAGATGGACCATAGTTGAGAACAAATGCCATGAATGCTTGTGGGATATCCACAGTGAGGATTACCCCTGAGCTCACAGGGGATAAAGTCAATTAAGGGTGAAAAGAGGAGGCAGTGTCTTGGTAGGTGCTCCCTGGGGCTTTCAGTGCCCAGGCCACAGCATCTCACTTGGGAGCTGTGACATCCATTGAGTATGTTGTATCCTTCATTGGTCTTGTGTGTTTGAAGTTCTCAGGCATGGTTTCTATGGTGTGTTTTTATTATACCCACTTGCTCATGTGCTCCTCACCTAATCATTTATTTTGGGGATAATATCAGTTTGCGCATGATGGTTCATGCTCAACTTTTGCTTAGTAAAGTGGAGTCACCCAAAATGAGGCACAGCCTGTGCTGCACAACACGGAGTGGCTTAGAGCAGGGCACAGTCTGAACTCCACACTAGATAATGAACAACTCAGACCGACCCGCTTTCCGCTACACACCTACTGTCTCTGACTCCACTTCCCAGCCCTGGAGCATTTTAATCAAATCCTAGTTTTAACTTAACCTGTATTTCAGTATCTACAATAGAAAAGAGTGTGTCTTTTAAAAACCTGAGCACAATACATTTATACCTACCCTAAAACTAAAATAAAGTCTCAATGCTATCAAATCTATTTCACATTTTTGCAGTTGTCTCTCAATATTTTTAGAGTTTGTTTGACGTGATCCAGTTGAGGTCCAAAGTATTGTGGTGAATTACCTAGTGTTCTTTAGCTTTTGGGCTGCATATGCACCTTATTTGTGTGCTTTGCTGCTTGTGTGTGGCAGACATGGGCAGATGAGAGTTGGACTATGCTAACAGTTTCTCTGTGGAGCCCTTCACATACTCACCAGAGCTGTGTGTGGTGAATCTGGGTGGTTCATCCCTGACCTCAAGCTCTACTATAGAGCTATAGTAATAAAATAAAAGAGCTATGTAATAAAAACAGCTTGGTACTGCCATAAAAACTGACAAAAGGACCAATGGAATCAAATTGAAGACCCTGACATTAATCCACGCACCTATGAACACCTGATTTTTGACAGAGAAGCCAAAACTATACAATGGAAAAAAGAAAGTATCTTCAACAAATGGTGTTGGCATAACTGGATGTTAACATGTAAAAGATTGCAAATAGATCCATTTCTGTCCACATGCACAAAACTCAAGACCAAGTGGATCAAAGACCTCAACATAAATCCAGTTACACTGAACTTGATAGAAGAGAAAGTAGGAAGTACTCTTGAATGCACTGGCACAAGAGACCACTTCCTAAATAAAACACCAATAGCACAGACACTGAGAGCAACAATTAATAAATGGGACCTCTTGAAACCAAGAAGCTTTTGTAGGGCAAGAGACACAGTCAATAAGACAAAAAGACAGCCTACAGAATGGGAAAAGACCTTCACCAACTCCACATCTGACAGAGGACTGATCTCCAAAGTATATGAAGAACTCAAGAAACTAGACATCAAAATACTGAACAATCCAATTAAAAAATGGGCTACAGAGCTAAACAGAGAATTCTCAAAATAAGAATCTCAAATGGTTGAAAGACATTTAAGGAAATGCTCAACATCATTAGTCATCAGAGAAATGCAAATCAAAACAACTCTGAGATACCATCTTATACCTGTCAGAATGGCTATGATGAAAAACACTAATGACAGTCTATGTTGGAGAGGATGTGGAGCAAGGGGAACACTCCTTCACTGCTAGTGGGAATGCAAACTTGTACAACCACTGTGGAAATCAGTATGGCGGTTTCTCAGAAAATTGGGAATCGATCTACCTCAAGATCCAGCCATACCACTCTTGGGCATATACCCAAGGAATGCTCAATCATACCACAAAGGTACATGCTCAGCTATGTTCATAGCAGCACTATTTGTAATAGCCAGAACCTGGAAACAACCTAGATACCTGTCAACTGAAGAATGGATTAAGAAAATGTGGTACATATACACAATGGAGTACTGCTCAGCAGAGAAAAACAATGACAGCATGAAATTTGCAGGCAAATGGGTGGAACTAGAAAATATCATCCTGAGTGAGGTAACCCAGACTCAGAAGGACAAACATGGTATGTACTCACTCATAAGTGAATACTAGATATAAAGCAAAGGACAACTAGACTGAATCTGGGTGGTTCTTTGGCATGAATTCTCCACCAGGGAGGGCCTACATTATGGATTCTCTTGTCATGTTAGTGGCAATTAATAGCCACTGATTAGAACTATTAATTCATCAGGAATTTAAAACTAGTGATATTCTGACCCTATCACTCCTTCTTTATTAATTGAAATGCTATATAAGGAGGAATGACCCCTTCACACTGTTGGGTTACTTGGAGGCAGAGTTCATGCAGAAAAGGTAAAAAAAAAAATCGTATCTTTTAAAAATGTTTTAAAATACTGGTTCTCCAGCATCCTCCAAAGACAACAGTTGCTGGTGTTTAGTTGTCTGTCCCTGGTGTGTGCGTGTTGTCTTGAGTGTACCACACATATGAGCACATGCCCATTAGGTAATGTTACAGAGGCCAGAAGAGGGCACCGGATGGTTCTCCTCAAACACTCTCTATTCCTGTGAGGCAGGGTTTCTCTCTGAACCCGAGGCTCCTGTTTTCTGGGCTAAGCTGGAAGCTAGCAAGCCCCAGCAATCCTCCTGTCTCTGTCTCCCTCATACTGAGGTTATAGGTGTGCCCGTGGAACCCAACTTGTTACATGAATTTGAACTGCAGTCTTCATGATTGTGCAGCAAATGCTCCTAATTGCAGAGCTCTCTCTCCAGACCCAGTGTTTTAAGAATGATGAATTCTTGGATTTGATCATTTTCAACTGTTCAATTATTTTTCCTTTATATAAAATGCTATTCTTTGACAATTTCATATACATATATATAATGTTTGATAATTATAACCCCATTCTAACTTTCTTATATTTCACTTCCTTTAATTTTTTAAAATTAATTTTTGAGTCAGGGTCTTGCTATATAGCCTAGACTTCCCTCGTCTTAAATTCTGTCTCAGCCTCTTGAGTGCTGGGATTACAGGTTTATCTATCATGCCCGACTATCTTTTTTGATCATCTTTGGCCAGTAGGAACCAGTTCTGCATGCTGAGTCTACTGTTTCTCCCCTACAAGGTGATAGTTTCTCTGTGTGCAAGCCTTTGTACATTTCATGTACAACTCTAGACTTAAGATGTCCTGGTTCTCTCTGAACCAGTGAACACTTGAGGTGTCCACTGTTACTCAGTCACATTAGGAATATGTAGCTTTTAAAATAAAATACATTAGAGAGCCATATTTCCACTTTAGATCAAAATCAGGACTGTGGACTTTACTTAACTTTAACTTACTTGTGTGTTTTCTTTTTTCCATCCCTAGAACCCTATTCAGTAGGGCATCAACATTATTCACAATGTTTTCAAAGCACCACATCACCCACCAACACACACACACACACACACACACACACACACACACAAACACACACACACACACAATTTTACTTCTGAAACCATTCACTTTTGTGTGTGGAGTTATTGCAACAGATGTCTGGCTGGAGTTGATTGAAATTTCTGTGCTAAGTCACCTGGAATGGCTTCTCCCATGGCATTACACCACCAATGTAATACATAGTTGGTCATTTTAAAATATTAGAGTGGATTTTCAGCGACAGCTTTTCAGGTTTTTATACTTAACCCTGTGTTGTGGAATATTAGTTTAAGATGTGTTACATTTGTTTATACTGTGGAATATTTGTTTAATGATGCAAAGATGTGTTACACTCTTTTATGTTGCATTTGTTTAACTCTGTAAAGCTGTGTTACTTTGCCTGTCTAAAACACCTGATTGGGCCAGGTGGTGGTGGTACATGCCTTTAATCCCAGCACTCGGGAGGCAGAGTCAGACGGATCTCTGTGAGTTCGAGACCAGCCTGGTCTACAGAGTGAGTTCCAAAACAACCAGGACTGTTACACAGAGAAACCTTGTCTCAAAAAATAAAATAAATAAATAAAATTTAAAACACCTGATTGGTAATAAAGAGCTGAATGGCCAATAGCTAGGCAGCAGAAAGGACAGGCAGGGCTGGCAGGCAGAGAGAATAAATAGGAGTAGAAATCTAGAGAAGAGGGAGGAGCGAAAAAGGAGGAGAGGAGGATGCCAGGGGCCAGCTACCCAGCCACACAGCCACACAGCCACACAGCCACACAGCCAGCCACGGAGTAAGAAGGGAAGGAAGACATATAGAATAAAGAAAGGTAAAAAGCTCAGAGGCAAACGTAGAAGAGAAATGGGGTAATTTAAGTTAGAAAAGCTGGCTAGAAACAAGCCAAGCTAAGGCTGGGCACTCATAAGTAAGAATAAGTCTCTATATTTATTGGGAGCTGGGTGGTGGTCCTCAAAGAGTAAAAAAACCAAAAACACCAATTACAACCCTGATTTATAATGATGATCAATAGTTCTGTGACCCCAGATGTAGGTTCTGTAGCCAGCCCTTCTGCTCTGTCCTCTGCACATTGTTATCTGTTTTGGTGGTGTGTGAATGTGTGTATTTTGAGACAGAATCTCACCAAATAGCCCAAGTGGCATAGATCTTGCTATCTAGCCCAGGTATGTCCTCAAACTCAAAATCCTCCTGCCTCTGCTTTCCAAGTGCTGAGATTGTGTTAGCCACCATACCTAGCAGTTTTTTTCCTCTAAATATTAACCAACATATAGATTGTACACTCTGTGTGTATATGTACATATGACACAGTTGAATGTCTCTGTGTTATATGTGCACATGGACACAGTTGAATGTCTCTGTGTGTATATGTACACATGACACAGTTGAATGTCTCTGTGTTATATGTGCACATGGACACAGTTGAATGTCTCTGTGTTATAATGTACACATGGACACAGTTGAATGTCTCTGTGTGTATATGTACACATGACACAGCTGAATGTCTCTGTGTGTATATGTACACATGACACAGTTGAATGTCTCTGTGTTATATGTACACATGGACACAGCTGAATGTCTTTGTGTGTATATGTACACATGGACACAGTTGAATGTCTCTGTGTTATATGTGCACATGACACAGTTGAATGCCTCTGTGTTATATGTGCACATGACATAGTTGAATGTCTCTGTGTTATATGTACACATGGACACAGCTGAATGTCTC
>CABHPH010119197.1:21007-34200 GCA_902168325.1 Peromyscus nudipes
GTCTCTGTGTTATATGTACACATGGACACAGTTGAATGTCTCTGTGTGTATATGTACATATGACACAGTTGAATGTCTCTGTGTTATATGTACACATGACACAGTTGAATGTCTCTGTGTGTATATGTACACATGGACACAGTTGAATGTCTCTGTGTTATATGTACACATGGACACAGCTGAATGTCTCTGTGTTATATGTACACATGACACAGTTGAATGTCTCTGTGTTATATGTACACATGGACACAGTTGAATGTCTCTGTTATATGTACACATGACACAGTTGAATGTCTCTGTGTGTATATGTACACATGGACACAGTTGAATGTCTCTGTGTGTATATGTACACATGACACAGTTGAATGTCTCTGTGTGTATATGTACACATGACACAGTTGAATGTCTCTGTGTTATATGTACACATGGATACAGTTGAATGTCTCTGTGTTATATGTGCACATGACACAGTTGAATGTCTCTGTGTGTATATGTACACATGACACAGTTGAATGTCTCTGTGTTATATGTACACATGGATACAGTTGAATGTCTCTGTGTGTATATGTACACATGACACAGTTGAATGTCTCTGTGTTATATGTACCACACTCTATCCTTTAAGCTGTTGAACATACCCCCTGATTTCATGTCTTAGTGCTTGTCAGTAGTGAGGTGTAAACACAGGTGTCGGAGTATGTTTTTTGTAGTGGACTTTATTTCCTTTAGGCGTGTATCGGTGCTGTTGCTGGTCACACAGTCCTTCTACTTTATCCTTTTGAGGAACCTTCCTATTGCTTTCCATGGCTCAGCTAACTTACATTCCCACCAGCAGTTCCTTTTTCTCCACATCCTTAGAAGCATTTTCCTGTGGTAACAGTCATTCTAACTGGGTGGGTGGAGTCCCAGGGCTTGATGGCTAAAGTTATTCAACATTTTTCGTATTTTTGTATCATTTGTGTTTCTTTTTTGAGAAGAGTCTATTCAAGTTATTCTATTTAATTATTTTAAATGTGTGTGTGTGTGCATGAGTTTATGCATACACATGCATGCAGGAGCCTGAGATGAAAAGAGGGTTAGTTACAGGGCGTTGTGAACTGTCATGTGGGTGCTGGGAACCAAAGCCAGGTCCTCTGCAAGAGTAGTAAGCACTCTTAACTGCTGAGTCAGCTTACGAGCCTCATCCTACTATTATTTTTTAAAAAACACATTTTTCTGGGCCTGGAGATATGACTCAGTAGTTAGGAGCACATACTGCTATTGCAGAGGACCCAGGTCCAGTTCTTAGCACCCATGTTGGGTGGCTCATAGCTGACTATAACTCCAGCTTGAGGGAATCTGATGTCCTTTTCTGACCTCCTTGGGCACTATACTTATGATCACAAGCCCACACTCTCACACACAAATGTAAACACAATTATAAATAAAAAACAGGGCTGGGAGGTGCCTCAGATGTTAAGAGCACTTGCTGTTCTTCCAGAGGATCTTAGTTCAGGTCCCAGCACCCATATCAGGAGGTTCATAACTGCCTGGAACTCCAGTTCCAACACCTCCTACTAGGTTCTATGGACACTCACATAAATATACCCACTGTTCACAGGCATGCTGTGGGATGTCTTTCTGTATGCTGTGAATATGTGTTGCTCCCATTGGCTAATAAATAAAGCTGCATTGGCCTATGGCAGGGCAGGACAGAGCCAAGCCGGAAAATCCAAGAGAGATAGGGAGAGGAGAAAGGAGAGTAAAGAGTCACCAGCCTGCCGTCCAAGGAGCAACATGTAATGGGACACAGGTAAAGCCACAGAACATGCGGTGATACATAGATTGATGGAAATGGGTTGAGTTAAGTTATAAGAACTAGCTAGCAAGAAGCTTGAGGCATAGGCCATATAGTTTGTAATTAATATTAAGCCTCTTAGTGGTTATTTTATAAGTGGCTGCGGGACAGTGGGTGGGAGAGATTCGTCAGGACCACAGGGCGGGTGGGACCAGAGAAGTTTCTGGCTACACAGGCACATGCATAAATACACAATTCAAAAGTAAAATGAGTCTAAAAAATAAAATAAAAACAAAGATGTTTTAAGAGACCTGCATTCTTAAATGTTTTCTATATTTTATTTGTGTTTATGTATACGTATGTATGTATATATGTATGTATGTATGTATGTGTGCAAGCATGCCACTGTGTGCGTATTGAGGTCAAAGGACAACTTGGGGGATTTGGTTTTCTCCTTTGACCGTGTGGGTCCCAGGGTTCTAACTCAGGTTGTGAGGCTTGGCAACAAGCCCCTTTGCCATGCCTGCCCTATTCTTTTTTGAGACAGAGTCTTACATAGCCCAGGCTGGCCCTAAAGGAATGACTTCCAACTGCTCATCCCCATCTGCATGGTATCTGCTGCTGTAAGTGAAACTGTTAGTTTTGCATCTGTGAAGTTGGAAACTGTGGCAGGCTCATGCATACCCTGTGAATGCATCACCACTGGGCTACATCTCAAGTTAAGACTTTAAATAAAGTTATGGGCCATTAAAATGTACTCTGAATATTACCATGCTTTGATTTCTAAGTTTAAAACTTATTTTGAGTTAAAGTGTTGTTGTCAGATATGCTGTTGTTTACTGTTACAAAATAACAATGAAGACAAGCAGTCTTACGAAGAGTTTTTCTAACCACAATGCACAGTGGTCCAGCTGCTCACTGTCTCTGCTAACTACGGATCCTCTATCTGTGCATAACTGTCTGAAGAAACAACTTGAAGACCCACAGGCCTAAGTAACCATGGTGTTGGACACATTGTTTTGCTGTGGGATGGTCTGTATGTCAAACATGTTGCTTATTGGTCAATAAATAAAACACTGATTGGCCAGTGGTCAGGCAGGAAGAAGTATAGGCGGGACAAGGAGGAGAGAATTCTGGGAAGTGAAAGGCTGAGGAGACACTGCCTGCCAGCCGCCACCAGGACAAGCAGCCTGTAAAGATGCCGGTAAGCCACGAGCCATGTGGCAAGGTATAGATTTATAGAAATGGATTAATTTAAGATATAAGGACAGTTAGCAAGAAGCCTGCCACGGCTATACAGTTTGTAAGCAATATAAGTCTCTGTGTTTACTTGGTTGGGTCTGAGCGGCTGTGGGACTGGCAGGTGAAAGAGATTTATCCTGACCGTGGGCCAGCCAGGAAAACTCTAGCTACATTGTTTCAAAGAAATACCTTAAGCTTCTGCTGCAGCTGTCTCACTTCCCCCTGCAGAGTCTTTGTTGCTGTCTGAGCTGCCAAAGTCTTCCGGTTTTCTTTGGCCAGTTGCCGACCAAAGGATCGATTGTTCAGCCTCAGCTGTTTTTCCAAGCTCTGAAAACAGTATATATTTCAACTACTCTGTAGCCAGCGTGGCATCTGAAACTTGACTGCAATGAAACGAGCTACATTTATAACAGGCGCAAAATTTCAACACAACTTTAGTCACTGGCTTAAGGGACAAACAGAACAAAATGAAATGAAACATGGGCCAGAAAGTCCCAGATCTCAGGTCTAGACAATAAACATATCTTTCCAGCCAAATGCTCAAATATTCCTTACAAACTCTGCACACTGATACTTAATATTCAAACACATCCTGAAGAACCAGTAAGTACGACCAGAGTCAAACTTAATGTGGGGCCCAAATGTGCCATTCTGCTGTCTCTGCAGGTGGTGACCCTCGGCTCCTCTCCCAGAGGGTCCAGCCTCAGTGCAGACCATGATGGACAGGGATTCCTGGAGAACAGACATGAAGGTTGTAATGGGGCTTCATGCCACCCTCCACAGTGCTGGATTATAAGACAGGGGACAACAGGCACCTGCTGGGGTGGGCCCCCCAGATGCACTAGCACCCCAGATGCTGACCTAGGTGTAGCAGAGTGACAGGGGCTACTCGGTGTTGTTGGTTCCTAACACTCATTCCATGGAAGACAATTGTCTTTGAAAGTAGAACTTCAGCAGCAGAATGGTGTGAAAATGTGGGTGAAACAACCTAATACTCATCACAGAAAGTATCTGTCACCATCAAGTATCGAAGAAATGAGCAGTACATTGACTCCATCTGTATTTATGTCCATGATGGTCATGGAAAACAGGCAGGACTCTGTGTGAATAGTCCCTTTTAGTGACATCCCCTTGGCTTTTGACAGCCAGGGTCTGTGGAGGAAAATCTGTCCATCCATCTCTTCAGTTACTTTAATTCCATTCCTCCCCTTGTCTCCTCCCTCCCTCCCTCCTTCCCTTCCCTCTCTCCTCTCCTCTCTTTCCCCCTCCCCTCCTTTTCCCTTTCCTTTCTTCTTCCCTGAGAAACATTTTGAAATAACTAAAACTGTTTGAGGCGAGACAAAAGCAAAAGAAGCTCAACCGACACCATACTCTGGCAAGGGGAGGCAGCCTTTCAGTAGGAGCTGAAAGCAGGCGTTCATTTCAAAGGGCGATTCCCACAACACACAGTAGACCTCTGGTTCACAGGCGATGCCCTGTGTGGCCATCAGACCAGCTGCTTCCAGATACACATCTGGCTGGAGAGAACACTTGCTCACTCAGGGGAGCAGACATCCAGCTCTGAGACTTGCGTTCCTTCCAGTCCTGCCTTCCTTCCCCCACTCAACACTAGACACAGTTACTCCCTGTGGTGAGCTGGATGTGAACCATGGTGAGTCCATGGATGTGAACTATGCACCCTCTCTATCAATACTGGACTTCTGAGATACAAACCT
Source organism: Peromyscus nudipes (assembly GCA_902168325.1). Classification (NCBI taxonomy): domain Eukaryota; kingdom Metazoa; phylum Chordata; class Mammalia; order Rodentia; family Cricetidae; genus Peromyscus; species Peromyscus nudipes. The sequence goes on from CABHPH010119197.1 coordinate 25,742, forward strand.
GTATTTTTTTGTCATTTGCCTCCATTTTGGCTGTAAGAACAGTCAACCTGTGAGTCAGTTCTTCTCTTTCTGCAAGGTTTTTGTCTTCTGAAAGTTTCTGTAGGGCCTGCAAGGCATCTTTGGTCCTCAGCAACTCGCTGTCGGTTTCTCGCAGTTTCCTTGACACGGTTCGCTCCTTCTCCTGGGATTTCCGAAGGAGCTGACGTAGGTTCTTCACCTCATTCTGGTGCCTAACTGTGATTTGAGGTAGATTGTTTTGTGAGTTCACATATTTCCCTATAGCTTTCAAGTGCCTAAGCTGAAGTTGTTTCAAAAATTGGTTTTCTATGACAGTGGCTTCCAGCTTCCGATGTATGTCGGCTAGCTCATTCTTCAGCTCTTTAATCTTATGAAGCCTGGCTGACAATATTCGATGTGTCATGGCGTCTCTTCTTTTGGCAATTGTTTGAATTTGAGAGTTGAAAAATGAAGAATTCCAGATGTGCTTTTTCTCAGCCTGGATGTCCTTCTGGCCTGTTTGAGCAGACAATGCAGATGGTTAGCAGCAGTGAACAGAGGTGTACAGATATGCACAAGTGTGGCGACCCCCCAAACATCCATAAAAGCTGTGGAACTGGGAGGCGAAAGAAGGCTCACTGACCCTGCCTGCTGCTGGCTTTTCACATTCTCGTGTCTCACTGACAACTCTTCAGCCAGTTGCATCTGTTTTGTATCTGGGGGTTTAAGTCATCCAAGCTTATACAGCCATGATGCGACAGAGGACGGATTGAAACCACACCTTGGAGTCTAAAGCTTATGTTTAGTTATCTGAAAATAAGTTTTTCAAAAATCCTGGCAGGTGTGGAGGCACATTCCTGTATCCCAGCACTGGGGAAGTAGAGGCAGAAGGATCAGGATAGCCTGAGCTAAATGAGATGTCATTTCAAACAGAACATAAATTCTATTAGAAACCACTGTGCTGGACATTTTTGAGAGGTGGGACTTCAATGAAGAAAATGCCTCTACAAGATCAGGTGTAGGCAGGCCTGTAGCGCATTTTCTTAATTTGTGATTGATGGGGTTGGTCCAGCCCATTGTGGGTGGTGCCATCTCTAGACTGGTGGTCCTGGGTTCTATAAGAAAGCAGGTTGAACAAGCCAGGAAGCAGCTTTCCTCCATGGCTTCTGCATCAGCTCCTGCCTCCAGGTTCCTGGCCTGTTTGAGTTCCTGTCCTGACTTCCTTCAGTGATGAACAATGATGTAGAAGTGTAAGCCAAACAAACCCTTTCCTCCCTGACTTGTCTTTTGGTGAGGATGTTTCACCACAGCAATGGTGACGTAGACCAGCTATTTAAGTCACCACAGTTCTCCCAGTGGGCTCTGAGACGACTCTCTTCAGTCACACAGTTTTATTTTTATTTTATGTGTCAGTGTTTTGCCTGCACTCACGCACGTCCACCACATGTAACCTGCTAGGTTCCTGGAACTGGGATTACAGATGGCTGCGAGCCACCATGAAGTCCTGAGAATCAAACCCAGGTTTTCTGTAAGAACAACACGTGCTCTTAACTGCCAAGTCACTTCTCCAGCCCCCAGTGGAACATTTTTGTTCCTCCTCCTGAGTCAATTCTAGTTCCAGAGGCTGGGTGTTCAGAGACTTGTACACTGCAGATGTGCATGAGGGGACCTGCCTAACCTTGATGTCATTTGCTATGATTGTCTCTTTGAAGTGCTCCAGACTCCTGACAGCATCTCAGCATGAAACAAGGAAGTGGGTTTTTCATGTTCTCTATGGGGCTCTGGTACTGCATGAGATCCGTTCTTGTCCTACTAGAAAGGGGACTTTTAGCCCTTTGAGAACCTAGTGAAAGCTATGGGTGTTTCCCTTTGGAAAAGCCCAGAATACGTATAGACCCCCAAATGCATAAGATGTCTTGTGGCTCACAGAGACATCCATCTTAGAAGAATGGGTAGATAAAGACCTGAAGAGTCTACATATTCTGAAGTGGCACAGAGCATCCTGGACACACTTGGTAGCAGCAGGTTGGGGAAAGGCAGTGAGTAAACACGGCAGAGGTAGAGGAGCCCCTCAGACAGCAGGCTCTCCATCAGTTCCTTCTCAGCTGCCTGCCTAAGGAGTACAGACCAGTGCCCGTTGCTTAAAATAGGCAAAAGTGATTCCAGTCTGGGCAGTGGGAAAGGAGGAGGAGATAGAAGGTGGTACAAAGCTAAATCTACCTTGGACGGGAGTTGATGTAGTTAGTACTTTTAAAGTCTATGACTTTAATTCCAGCACTCTGGAGGCAGAGGCAGGTGGATCTCTGTGAGTTCAAGTCCAGCCTAGTCTACAGAGCGAGTTCCAGGACAGCCAGAGCTACACAGTAAGGTCTTGTCTCTAAAAATAAAACAAAAGGCCACAAGAAAAGGTGTCACTAACAGCCCTTTGGGTGGTGTGGGTTTTCAAGATTGTCAACATCCTCACCAGACTTGGGATACTGTCTTCTTGGGGTGTCAAGACAAGACAATGACATTTCATTGGCAGTTCAAACTTTCTTTTTTTTTTATTATTTTTTTTTTCTGGTTTTCCTTTCTTTTCTTTCTTTCTTACACGACGCTCTTCCGATCTCGGGTTTTTCGAGATGGGGTTTCTCTGTGTAGTTTTGATGCCTGTCCTGGATCTCACTCTGTAGACTAGGCTGGCCTTGAACTCACAGAGATCCTCCTGGCTCTGCCTCCCGAGTGCTGGGATTAAAGACGTGCACCACCGCCACTCGGCTCAAACTTTGATTCTTCATCTAAAAGCCTGAGTATTTGTGATGAGGCTGCCTATTAACTGATACCAGAACTGTCCCTGCTAGCAGGCTTGGAGGGTCATCTCTGCCGGGACAAGGCTACAGCTTCTTGTTATTGTATAACTATCCTTAATTATCTATTTCCCAGTTCTGTTTATTTATTTATTTAAAGATTTATTTATTTATTGGCCGGGTGTTGGTGGCGCACGCCTTTAATCCCAGCACTCGGGAGGCAGAGGCAGGCGGATCTCTGTCAGTTCGAGGCCAGCCTGGGCTACCAAGTGAGCTCCAGGAAAGGCGCAAAGCTACACAGAGAAACCCTGTCTCGAAAAACCAAAAAAAAAAAAAAAAAAAAAAAAAAAGATTTATTTATTTATTATGTATACAGTGTTCCGCTTGCATGTGTCCCTGCAGGCCAGAAGAGGGCACCAGATCTCATTACAAGTGGTTGTGGTTGCGGAAATTGAACTCAGGACCTCTGGAAGAGCAGTCAGTGCTCTTAACCACTTAGCCACCTCTCCAGCCCCTTAAAGATTTATTTCTTTATTATGTACACAGAAGAGGGGACCAGATCTCATTACGGATGGTTGTGAGCCACCATGTGGGTGCTGGGAATTGAACTCAGGACCTCTGGAAGAGCAGTTGGTGCTCTTAACCTCTGAGCCATCTCTCCAGCCCCTCCAATTCTGTTTATAAAAGCTCACCTGTTGTGGTGGTTTGAAAGAAAATGGCCCACAAAGGGAGAGGCCCTATTAGGAGGTGTGGCCTTGTTAGAGGAAGTGTGTCACTATGGGGGCGGGCTTTGAGGTCTCTTTTGCTCAAGCTTCCCTCAGTGTGACAGTAGACTTCCTGTTGCCTGCAAGATGCAGCACTCTCAGCTCTAGCACCACATCTGCCTGCATGCCGCCATGCTCCCCGTCATGATGATAATGGGCTGAACCTCCAACTGTAATCGAGCCACCCCATTAAATGTTTCCCTTATAAGAGCTGCTGTGGTCATGGTGTCTCTTCACAGCAGTAGCAACAACATACACCTGTGATGATTGTGGACCACTCCAAGATACTGTCATTAAACAAAGACGCCACTGTGCCCAGGGCTGCAGCCTGGCAGGAACGTGTGACTTCTTACCTTTATGCTGGGGGATTTTAGAAATATACTTTCTCTTCTCCTGCTCTTTCCCCAGAAGCCGCTCTGACTGATATCTGTTGGTGGTTGCTTCGGAGCACTCGGAAAGAAAGTCTTCAGAATAGTCATAGTGGGAAGCCAGGCTTCTGTAGGAGCACTGAGACCTGCTGTAATCTACGCTCCCATTGGAAGCCCTGCTGTTCCTTGACAGGTTGCCAGCGTCTGGGCTACTCTTGCCTTCTGCAGACCTCCTGTTGCTTCCTAGTGCCAGGCTGGGGAAATGCTCATTTGTGTGTGCTTTTGTTGTATCAGCCAGAGACATAGTCCACAACCTAGCAGGAGAAAAGGATGCTTCAGCTTATGGATACTGCGTTAAAGTGGGCCCATGCTTTAGTGTATTTTCTTACAATGAATAATTAAGAATGTGAAATGTACTGCTTTTTTTGAGACAAGATTTCATTGTGCAGTCCTGCTTGGCCTGGAGCTTGCTATGTAGAACAGGTCGGCCTCAAAATCATAGAGATCTGCCTTTCTTTGCCTTCCAAGTGCTGGGATTAAAGGCTGTGCCACCATCTCCAGCTCAGAATAATACATTATTATTATTATTATTATTATTATTATTATTATTATTATTATTTATTTTTGATTTTTCGAGATAGGGTTTCTCCATGTAGTTTTGGTGCCTGTCCTGGAACTCTCTCTGTAGACCAGGCTGGCCTCGAACTCACAGAGATCCGCCTGGCTCTGCCTCCTGAGTGCTGAGATTAAAGGCGTGTGCCACCACTGCCTGGCCTAGAATAATACAGTATTCAAAAGCATTTTCTGGAACAGTCTCAATTAGGTCTTACATTATTTATACATGAAATATAGGACCTTGGAGTCAAACTTTGATAATCTTTATAGGCAATATAAAACTATATCTGATACAACACCGGCAACTTTTCTGATTTTTATGTATATGAGTGTTTGCCTGTATGTGTCTGTGCACCACATGTATGCAGTGCCTGTGGAGGCCAGAAGAGGGTGTCAGATTCCCTGTAACTGGAGCTACACATGGTTATGATCTGCCAGGTGGGTGCTGGGAACACAACCCAGGCCCTCTGCAAGGGCAGCAAATGCTTTTAACTGCTGAGACATTTTTAAATGGCGGCTTCTTTTAAAGGTGTAGCCCAGGATGGCCACAATTTATGTTTAAAAAAAGAGAAGGAAAACAAAAGCAATGAATTCCCCTTGTTCATTGGCTCTTCCTTCTAAAGGGATCTAGAACCCAGCCCAGCATTAATAGGATATATATATATATTTTAAATTTATGTATTTATGAGGCTGAAATGCACACATGTGGAGGTCAGAGGCTAACCTGCCAGAACTAGATCATCCGGGCATCTTCATGTTGTCAGGCTTGGTGGCGAGCTTCCTTATCCACTGAACCTGCCTGCTGTGGGATGGTCTTTCTGTGCGCTGTGAATATGTGTTGCTACCATTGGTTAATAAAGAAGCTGCTCTGGCCTATGGCAAGACAGGTTTCCAGTGGAAAATCCAAGCAAAGATACAGGGAGAAGGAAGGTGGAGTCAGAGGAGATGCTGAGCACTGCCAGGGGAGCAAGATGTAATGGAACACAGGTAACGCCACAAAGCCACATGGCAAAACATAGATTAATAGAAATGGGTTAAATTAAGTTGTAAGAGCTAGTTAATGATAAGCCTGAGCCATAAACCAAACAGTTTGTAATTAATATTAAGCCTCTGGGTGATTATTTTTTAAGCTGCTGCAGGACTGGGTGGGACCAAGAAACTTCTGCTATACCTGCTATCCTCTGACCAGGCTGGCCTCAAACTCTAATCCTCCTGCCTCAGCTTCCCCAGCAGTAGGATTATAGGCATGCTGCCATAATCAGCTAGGTCTGTATGGTTTGTTAAGAGCTGTTCAGTGACCTCAGAGGTGGACTCAATGTCATTCAGGGAAGACACTTTCAGATTCTCTTGGTGTGAGTTATTTGAACTGAGAATTTGAAATGGATAGAATAGGAAGTCACACACAAGAAGAGCCCCCAATGCATACACTCAGCACAATTAACTGAGTTGGAACTAAGTTGAGTTGGAACGCTGAGGCTCAACACTTCTTTATGAGGCTCTATATTAGGAAGGATCAGGCTACTGGAAGCTCTTGCATAGTAGCCTACCTCATCAGTAGAATGAAACAAACCAATCCATCGCAGGCAACTTTAAAAGCATGGCTTTTTCATTCAGTTCTCAATTCTGTTTTATCAAGAAAGCAAAAGAGATATTATTAGCTGGTGTAAGGTCCTTTGCAACAGGAATGCAACACTACGGGGAGCTTTGTGTCCCTGAGTCGGCTTCTGCCTTTTGCTGCACACGTTTAACGCTTTAAGCCTTCTTGGTGGATGGAACATATTATGCAATTCATTTTTTCCCACTAAGAACCTTAGCCATATGACCTGACTAATAATACTGGCATTTTGTTTAACTGTTGTTTTATGATGTGCAGACCATGTATGCATCAACAATCCTCACTGTACAGAGGAGGAGGCTCCGACGGGTCAAAGGGGAGGGGACCATCCAAGCTTTGCAGCTCAGGCCTGGGTCCTTTTCTGGCTTCACAGTGTGAACAGCTAGTAGAACTTCACATCATCCCAGCACAAAAAAATTCTCTTTCCAGAGTTCTTTTCTGGGTAGCAGTGGGCAGCATTCAAGGCAAAGGTCCTGCTTTGTGAACTGTTGCCTCTGGATTAAGAATCCCAGATGTTGGGGCTGGAGAGATGGCTAAGAGGTTTCAAGCAAGGACCAGGGTTCAATTCCTAGCACCCACATGGCAGCTTCCAACAGTCTGTAACTCCAGTTCCAGGGGATCCGGCACCCTCTTCTGGCCTCCATGGGCACCAGGGGTGCATGTGGCGCACAGACACACATGCAGACAAAGCACTCATGCACATGAAAGACAGTGAATCCCAGATGTTGGTGCAGGATACCCTAAAGGGCTAAAGGGACTCTGTGGTGTTGTAGAATATTTAACTAGGCAAAGATGTGTTACATTTGTTTGTGCTGCAGAATATTACTTTAACTGTAAAAAGGGGTGTTACTTCTGTTTATGCCTCATTTGTTTAATTATGAAAAGATGTGTTGCATTTGTCAAGTGTGTGTGTGTGTGTGTGTGTGTGTGTGAGTGCGCACTCACATGTGAGCACAGGTATGGAGGTGAGAAGAACCACCTTTACATGGGTTCTTAGGACAGAGCTCAGTTTTCTAGGTTTGTGTGGGAAACACTTTCACCTACTGAACCATCATACCTTTTTTTTTTTTTTTTTTTTTTTTTTTTTTGAGACAGATCATGTGTAGCCCAGGCTGGCCTTCAACTATGTAGCTGAGGATGACCTTGAACTCTGGAACCCTTTGCCCCTGTCTCCCGGTGCTGAGATTACAGGTTAGCACCAGTATGCCTGGTTGAAGGGCTTTTCCTGCTGCACTCGGCCCAGCAAGTCTCGTGATGGCAGGGAGTGTTGGTGAAATGCAGGACAGACAGCACTGAAGGAGACCTGGAGCTGCACCTGGCTGTCTGCACAATGTGACAGATGCCAGCAATTCCACAGTGAGATGGTGTCTGCCCCATGCCAAGCGCCCATCCCGGAGGAGGGACTCTGCACCGCTGGCGCATCAAGTGAATGCGCCACTATTTCATCAGGAGAGACGCTGCAAAGTCCCACTGCACTGCGAAGTCTCCAAGATAGAAACCCTGACTTGTCCCGTATAACTTCAGACCTGGCCCTCTGCTGCCATAACCAACACTTCACAGCCGTGAATGGTGCTGCTGTGCCTGACCCTACCTGCTCTGTGCCCAGCACAAGTCGGGGCTTTGCACACATCGGCTCCCCTGTTCAGGAGACCGTCCTGTGAGATGGTTGTTGTCCACCCTGCTCTATGGATGGAGTGAGGGCTCAGAAAGGATAAATAACTTGTCTAAAGTCACAGAGTCTGTGAAGGAAACAGCTGAGTTCGCTTTAGCGTTCTCTTCACTGTAACATTGCTTGACCAAAACACACATGACTCTTAAATATACAATCAAAAGGCCAACTTCTTTGACTGATTAAAACTACATATTTTTATGAAAAAGGGCATTTCCAAGCGTTTGGGATGCAATTCAAAAATTGTATGTGGTCAGGTGGTAGTGGCACATGCCTTTAATCCCAGCACTTGAGAAGCAGAGGCAGGTGGATCTCTGTGAGTTCAAGGCCAGCCTGGTCTACAGAGTGAGATCCAGGACAGGTTCCAAAAGCTACACAGAGAAACCCTGTCTCAAAAAACAAAACAAAACAAAAAAATTGTGTTTGGCTGGCATGGTGGCGCAGGCCTTTAAACTCAACACTTGGGAGGCAGAAACAGGCAGATCTCTGAGTTGAGGCCAGCCTGGTTCACATGGCCAATTCCAGGCTAGCCAAGGCTATATAATGAGAATTTGTCTCAAATATTTATGAATGTAGTATAAGTGTATGTGGTGCCTGCCAATGTGGTGTGTGCAGTGTTAGTGAGTGTATATGTATGTGTGGTGT
>CABHPH010119197.1:35220-46212 GCA_902168325.1 Peromyscus nudipes
TTATGTATAATCTGGATGACAGAATAGAGATTATGTATAATCTGGATGACAGAATGGGGATTATGTATAATCTGGAGGTAAATTCAGGGACCTTCCACCATTGATAGTCCAATCCATGTACGCTGAACATGTCTCTTTAGGTTGCCTGGGGTTTCTTTTGACACTGTTCTACAGTTTTCAGTCTGAAAAAGTCTTGAATCTTGCTAGGTTCATTCCCAATTTCATACCTTTTATAGGAACTATCATGACTGTATGACTGGTTATGTTTTAACTTCAGTTTCTGCTGTTCCCTGTCAGTGTACAGACTGCACTGAGTTTGAATATTGATCTTGTCTCCTGCAACCTTGCTTGGCCTGCACACTAGTTCTAGTGTTTTGTGGATCTTCTCATACTTAAAGAGATAACTGGATGTATTTATGTGTATAGGTGTTCTGCCTGCATGTGTGTATGCATGCCACCTGAATACAGTGCCTGCACAGGTCACCTAGGGCATCGAATCTCGCAGAACTGGAGTTATTCATGGTTGTGAGCTGACATGTGGTCCTCTACAAGAGCACCCTGTTCTTAACCCCTGAGCCATCTCTCTAGCCACTGGCCTCTCATACTTTCTCCATGGGTGACTGTATAGCCTGTGCATAAAGAAAGCTGAATTCCTTCATTGCATGGATGATTATTTCTTTTTCTTGTTTGGTTACACTGGACAGAACCTCTGAGGATGGTGAGACTGGATGTCCTTGTCTTGATTTTTAGGAGGAAAACATTCAATCTCTCTCACATTAGATATTATATCAGCCATCTTAAAACAAAAACAAAAGCAGAGTCCTTTCCCAATGGTGGATGTTCCCTTCTAGTCATTGTTTGTTTAAGGAACTAAGGTGAGTGCTAGTGAAACGTAGACGTAGACAGTGGAGGGAGAGTGGTTCAGTCACCACTCAAGACATGGGGATAGTGTTAGGGGTGAGTGTCATGGGGGGCTGCCTGCTGAAGGCCTGGAAACTATCCACTGGAAGGACCATTCTTACAGCTCGTGGCAGGGGTATCCCTGGACATGACAGGATACCACAAGGAAGGCAGCTCAGGTCTTTCCCTGCACTCAGCTGTGTCTCCATGAGCTCAGCCTGACTGAGCCTGAGTCAGGACAGGGTGGTGAAATACTGTCTAGGAAACCACGAGTGTTCCAAATTAACCCAAAGCATGCTAACAATGTTATGAGGTGATTTTTTATTTATTTTTTGTTGAGACAGGGTTTCTCTGTGTAGCGCTGGCTGTCCTGGAACTCTCAGAGATCCACCTGCCTCTGCCTCCCCAGTGTTGGGATTAAAGGTGTATACCAGCTTGAATGTTATGATTTTTAAATAAACATCCATTCATGAACCGAGCAGCAGCTAGCTGTGGTTTGCATTTTCAGGCTCTGTGGGAAGGGCTTAAAGGCTTTTATTAGGCGAGTGAGGAAAGTGAGTAAAGAAAATTGCCACGGCTTTGAAACTGTCTCACTTGACTGTTCGGAAAGTTCCTGCTTATAATTAGACGTTAACTTAGCATTTTAAAACTGGCTAAATCCAAGCTCCATTTTCTTCTGTGCTAGTCACTTATAGTCAATGCTTTTGATTTAGATTTGGCTAGTTCTGGATTGTGGCCACTTGTTAACTGTTTTAACAGGACATAGAAGTAGCACCCTTACTGTCCACCACTGGCTGCCAAGGATTACTGGAACCTGACACCAATTGATTTGGAGAATCAGACAAGTGATTTCTTTGACAAATCATATTTCTTCCTTGAAGTAGGGAACAGGTGAGTGTCTCCAGGGATAAAGAAGGGGATTGCAGCACAGAGACCTGTGCTTTAGTCCTAGGACTGGAGAGACAGAAGTAGGTGGATCTCTGAGTTCTAGACCAGCCTGGTCTTTGCTTTTTTGAGACAGGGTCTCTATGTAGCTCTGGCTGTCCTGATCTTGCTGTGTATAGGTCAGGCTGGCACTGAACTCGATGAGATCCACCTGCTTCTGCCTGTGCTACCCCTCCTGGCTTAAACATTGCAAAAAAATTTACTATTATTGTGTGAATGCATAACGTATGTGTGGGCACATGCAGACCACGGCATGCATGTGGAGGTCAGAGTCAGTTCTCTCCTATCTTTACGTGGGTTTGGGGGATTGAACTTAGGTCACCAAACTTATGTCACCAAAGGTATGTGTATGTGTACCATGTGTGTGCCTGGTGCCCTCAGAGGCCAGAAGTGGGCATCAGATCTTCTGGAACTGTAGTTCCAGATAATTGTGACTTAACTGGTGGTGCTGGGAACCAAACCTGCATCCTCTACAAGACCAGTCAGTGCTCTTAACTGCTGAGCCATCTCTCCAGCTCCTCTGCCCCCAACATATTTTTGAAGATAAGTTTACATGAATATAGTCCCACTGTTGGTTGGAGGAGTACCTGTACTTAGCACAAATTATACCCACCAAAGAGATGGAACATTAGTATTCTGGAATTCCCAGGACCCTAGAACTATACTAAAATTTCTACTTCTGTTGCTGAATATTGCTGTTTGGGTTCACCTGTGCTGGGAGATAGAGTTAAGACCCATCATTGGCGATGTAAACCAAAGTAAAAGCAAGTTTTGACTCTTGCATGTCACTGTAGTCAGCAATGAGATGTGCTCTCTGGAGTTTCCAATCTAGATTCCTGTTTCATCATCAATCTGTTATAAATTCATTGATGATTAATATCAGGAGGAGTACATTTTTAGCTGATTAAACTGTTCTTGAGTATCTATGAAATAACATGACTAGGCTGCATTTCACAGTTCCCAACAAATACTTATGCTGTCTCCACATGTGAATTTCTGATTACGTAGTACATAATGGCCTGGCTCAACCCTAGTGGTCTTCATTAATTAGCACATCCAGAGAATATTTGTTTAGTGCTTGTTGGGTGCCGGGTTAGAAAAGCAAACTATCTTCAAGATGCTGAAATAAGCAAGTCTGTAAGTGCCTCCTAGTGCCCGACTTTGCTCCGTCAAATCTGAGGAGTGAGTGTCTAGTTTGAGTTTTTTTTGGCAGTCTTTACACTTTGAACCATTGGTGTTTATAGTATGATGGTGTCTGTTTTATTCACTTGAAGCACACTTTTGTCTTTGTAGTGCAAGGTATACAGGTGTTTCTTTGCTGTTTTGACTCAGGAACACAATCCAAAATGGTACCAGCTGTTACAATGGAGAACCTGCATGATGTCTGCTCACGGATGCACCAGACCAAAGGGATCGCTGTTCATAACATCAGTAAACCTTTGCATTCTGTCTGTCTACTACAGAGGGAGACATAAGAATATTCTTAACAGCAGCGAACCTTTGCACTGTGTATCTATTATAAAGGGAGAGATAATCTTCTAGATCAAGGTGTACACATGAGTTATCATCATTCTACACTGTTTTTCCATCCTGATTTTGCAATAAGGCGATAAAAAAGCACATAGTGAATTATTTAAAGACAAGTTACTGCATACCTGTTGCTCTTTTTCAAACTCATTCTCTAAGGTGTCTAGAGACGAACTGTATGCCTGATGCGGAGCACTCTTCACTGTTTCCTCACGAAGTTTCCAAGGTAGGACATTTTGACATGTTCTAGTCTTTTTTTTTTACAATAAAGTCTATATTTCAAAAAACCCTAAAATATTACAAAAGAGAAATGTTAATCTCACAGATATATTTGTATAAGAACAGTATCTATCCTCTATCATCTATATGTGTGGTTTGAATGAGCATACTCATATTCAAATGCTTGGTCTGCAGATGGTGGAACTGTTTGGGAAGGATTAGGAGGGGCAGCCTTAACAGAGGAGGTGTCACTGAGGGTGGGCTTTGCAATTAGCTCTCTGCCTCCTGCGTCTGGATCAGATAAGATCTCAGCTACTGTGTCAATGCCATGCCTGCCTGTTTGCTGACATGCTCCTTACCATGGTGGCCATGGGTTCTAATCCTCTGGAAATGTAAGCCCCAAAATTAAATGCTTTCTTTTATAAGTTGCTTTGGTCATGGTGTCTCTTCATAGCAACAGAAAAGTAGCTAAGATACTGTCTATATTTGTCTGTACAGTATTCATCCTATATTGAGGCCTTTTTTTTCTATCAAAGAGAAATCAGCTATTGGCAGTTGGAGTTACTCTTCTTTTAAAAATTTATTATATGTATGGGTGTTCTGCCTGCATCACTAGTATTCCTGGTGCCCCTGGAGAAGAGAAGAGGGCATCGGATCCCCTGGACCTGGAGTTATAGATGTTTGTGAACTACCATGTGAGTGCTGGGAACTGAACCTGGGTCCTTCTCTAGAGCAGCCAAGCTCTTAACCATTTCCCCAGCCCCCAACTGCAATTATTCCTGGTAATCAACTTGACAGGATCTAGAGTCACCTAGCTGACAAACCTCAGGGCGTGACTGGTGAGGGACCTTCTAGATTAGGTTCACTGAGGTGGAAAGACCCAACCTAGACATGGGCGGCACCATCACACAGGTTAGGGTTTTGGGTGGACGAAAAGGAGAAAGCTAGCTGAGCAGCAGAACTCACTCTCTGCATCCTGACTGGATGTGGTGTGACCAGGGCCTCAGGCTACTGCTACCACTGCCTTCCTCAACAATGACTGTCCCTCAGACTGTGAGCAAAACACACCTCTCCTCTCCTAAGCTGCTTTTGTCTGGAACATAGCATTGACCGGGAAATGCTTGGCTCTGATCATCAGACAGCTGTGTGGAAATAAGATCTGAAAAAGTCATACAAGAGCCTGTGTTTTAGCTGCTTGTTCTTTTTTTCTGGTGTCCAACAAAAAAGTTATTGCATTATGTGTTACTATAAATGACAAAATGTCAAAGGAAAGCCTCTTGGCATGACTGGTAGCTCTTGGTGTTATTTTAGAAGCAGTGATATTGGTTAGTGATTATTATACACGGTTCTCAGTGGGTCTCATGACTTACACGATTTCTGATCATTAGTATTACAGCCATAGCCCCTCCCCTTTTCCCCAGTGCTTAGGATCCACCCAGGACCATGTGAGAAAAATCCAAATGCTGTGTACCGAAGTGATTACTAATTCATGTGTACAATTTAAGTGGAATGACTGTGTTTCTCCCCCAGATTATCCTATGGCGAGGTAACTGTCATGCCTGTAGAGCTTAAATCTCTTTCTGCAGATTCCTATATCATATGCCCTTGCAGGCAAGCTCAGTGGGAGCAATGCTCTGGATTCTGTCCAGGGAAGGGGGTTCCTTGGCTCACCGGCTGTGTCTCAGCTTCCACATCTGTCAGTGGGAAATGACAGCTCAACACATTTCCCTTTTCCTTACTCATTCTTTGTTTTTTTTTTGTTTGTTTGTTTTGTTTTGTTTTGTTTCGTTTTGAGGCAGGGTTTCTCTGTGTAGTTTTGTGCCTGTCCTGGATCTTGCTCAGCAGACCAGGCTGGTCTCGAACTCACAGAGATCCACCTGGCTCTGCCTCCCAAGTGCTGGGATTAAAGGCGTGCGCCACCACTGTCTGGCCCACTTATTCTTTTTTTTTTTCTTTTCGTGACAAAGTTTCTCAGTGTAGCCCTGGCTGTCCTGGAACTCACTCTGTAGACCAGGCTGGCCTTGAACTCACAGAGATCTGCGTACATCTGCCTCCCGAGTGCTGGGACTAAAGGCGTGAGCCACCACCGCCCGGCTTCCTTACTCATTCTTGACACACTCTCTTCCCTTCTGTACTGCTTGTTTTCTTTAGCACAGATCACACTGAGTGCACGTCAGCCCTGTCTTGCCTTATATGTCACTTTATGTCTTACTGTGGACAACATGGCTGCTTTGTCTAATGTTATACCTCTACAGCCTAGAAGAACTCCTAGGGATACTGAGTGTTCAATAAATGTGACCAAATAAGTTTCCTTTCAGAATTTTTCTGTGCTTCCTTAATTTCTGTATGCATGTTCATTACTTCTGACAAAACTTCACTGCTGCTAAACCCACCTGAAAATGCTCTAAATGAAATCTTCCTCAACATGATAAATGAACAAATATGTTAATGGTGAAATGTCAAGCTGGAATAGGGATAAAGAGAAGGATACCTTTTATCTGTAACTAATATTGTTCTTCAGGTACTAGACAATGGAATCAGACATGAGAAAAAGCGCTGGAGAGATGGTTCAGCCATTAAAGGCAAAACTCACAACTAAAACGTCACACATGAGAAAGAAACCAAAGGTATAAATACTGGAAAATGAGAGGTAACTTATTTATTAACTGCAGAGAACAGAAATGTATCCTTAGAAAACCTATGAAACACTAAGGAAGATGGGGCGGTGGCAGTGGCTCCGTCAGTACACTGACCATACCATGAGCATGGGGACCTGGGCTCTGATTCCTGGCACTCACGCCACAGGCTGGGCCCAGTGGCTCAGGCCTGCGATGCCAGCACTGGGGGGAGGGGCAGGAGGACCCCTGGGCTTGTGGCCAGACTGGCTGATTGATGAGCTCCAGGTTCAGTGGAAGATCCTCTCTAAAATTAAGGTGGAGGTGGGGCTGGAGAGACGGCTCGGTGGCTAAGAGCACTGGCTGTTCTTACAGAGGACAGGAGTTCTAGAGTCAGTAGCACACGGAGGCTCAGACCGCCTGTCCTCCAGCTCCAGAGGATCTGGTGCCCTCTTCTGGCTTCTGTGGGTACTTGCACTCATGTACACATACCAACACACACACACACACAACTGCAAAATAGTAATCTTTAAAAATAATAAGGTGGAGATCTAGTGGGAAAGACACCTTGTATTGCTTTTTGACTTCCACACACATGAATACCCACATGTACCTGCACATGCATGACACATACCCCCCCCAAAAAAATAAAAGTAAAGGCTATGAAATGGATATAAAAATCTTTTTTACATATAAACTAAGATGACTTAGAAAATAGATAAAATATCTATTTACTATGAAGAAAACCTTTAAATCATTAAAAGATTTATATGAAGAGAAACATTTTGTTCTTACATCATAATGACAAAGATTCTAAAGATGTAATTGTCCCTAATATAATTAACATAACCAGAGCATTCACAATAAAACATCAAGGCTTGAAATTGGACAAAATGATACCAAATCAGATGCAATAAGTATGGGAAAACATAAAGACTCTGAAAAAGAATGGCAACAAGGACTGTGCCCACAGACACGGTGAAGTAAAGCTACCATGGGTACAGTGCCTGAGTAGCTCGCTGTACCACATGATGGAACAGAGGAGCACGAATAGTTGAGCATGAATAGTTGTGGACAAAGCAACAAGAAGACCACCACAGGCTAGATGTTATCTGTAAATCCAAAGTGAATTCTTACTGCATTCCTTACTCTTAAAGAATTATTAGATTGATTTGAGATATACATGTTAAGATGAATATCTTAAATGAAAACACAAGATTTTGGTTGGGTGGTAGTGGTGCACACCTTTAATCCCAGCACTTGGGTGGCAGAGGGAGGTGGATCTCTGTGAGTTTGGGGCCAGTGTGGTCTACAAAATGAGTTTCAGGATGGCCAGGGCTGTTAGACAGAGAAACCCTGTCTCAAAAAACCAAAAAAACCCAACAACAACAACAACAACAAAAAAAAAAAACAAAAAAAAAAGAAAGAAAGAAAGAAAGAGAAAGAAAGAAAGAAGAGAAAATAAGGTTTGGCAAGGCATAAAGCCCAGGCTGAAATGGAGACAATAAGACTGACGGCACATAAATGAAAACTTCTGTATAACAAATAAAATGAAGAGTTTTAGTGGATGGGGCTGGAGAGATGGCTCAGCAGTTAGAGCACTGACTGCTCTTCCAGAGGTCCTGAGTTCAATTCCCAGTACCACATGGCAGCTTACAACTGTCTGTAACTCCAGTTCCAGAGGATCTCATACCTTCACACCAATGCACATAAAATAAAGGTTAAATAAAAAAAAAAATAAAATGTAATGGCATGCTACAAACAGGGAAACTAGTTCTAATACACATGACAAACTGCTAATTTCCTTAATCTATAAAGAACTCCTAAAGCAACCCTTAGTAAATGAGGCAGAGGCCAGAGCATCTTCGGGAACAGTGAATGGCCAGGAAAGCTCTTCCCTTAGCTTATACACGGGGCACTGTGCAGGGGAGAAGGGTCAGGATTCTAGGGTTTTAAAGAAAGCCATTCCAAACACAGTATCTTCTAATACTCTATCTATTTTTTGATACAGATAGTTGAGGATCTAAACACTGACAAAGGGAAATTAAGTATTAACATTGAGAGACAGACAGACAGACAGACAGACAGACACACACACACACACACACACACACAGAGAGAGAGAGAGAGAGAGAGAGAGAGAGAGAGAGAGAGAGAGAGAGCTATCTAGAGTTATACTCTAGCTTTGCCAATACAAGTAGCTGTTTGGTCCCAGCTGCTAAGGCAAGAAATTAGCTGATTTCTCAGTGACTTCTAAGGCCCAGCTCTAACACCTGCAAGTGAGCCAGACAGGCCAGACATAGTGGAACACACCTTTAACCCAACCCCAGTATTCTGCAAGTGGAGTGGGGTGGGTGATCTCTGAGTTTGAGGCCAGCCTGGTCTACATAGTGACTTTCAGGCCAATCAGAATTACATATTGAGATTCTGTGTCAAAACACACACACACACACACATCTCTCTTCAAGAGTTGCAACATGAGAAGTGTCAAGTTCCAAGCTTTGGATGGTTACACACTGGCTTTGTGGGTTTTGAACATTTAATAATTGCATGCATTTATTTGGTTTTGAATTCATGGACACAGCAAAGTCTTGCCTTCAGGACTAGAAGCCCAGCCTCTGCTTCCACCAAGTGGTGGTAATTGCAGTGGATTGCCCTGTCAGAGGAAGCTGATATGGGCACCAGGAAGGACTACAGGTCATCAGAGAAATGTCTATTTCTAACTCCCCTAACTTTACTTTTTCCCAGTGTTTATTATTTTTTTTACTATAATTTTCATTATATTTCATTGAAATTGTACTAGAACACCTAGCAGTTAACATTAATCTTGTATACACTGGACTTTCATTCCATTCACTATTCCAACACGTCAGGAACTATGTGATGTGTTAGGAAATCATGAGGAACACAAAGGTAAATGAGCATGTTTTGGGAAAACTCTTATGTTGGCAATAAACTAGTCTTCAGGGATCTCTTCTGCTTTAAAGGAAAGAGATACAACTCTGTGAGGATTATATAATGGAGAATTTAGGTCTCTGGAACATGTGTTCAATAGGGACTGTGGTCATTACCACAGGTTTAAGCAACAGGGTCAACTGACCATTGACTGAAACCTCTAAATAAACCTTGGCTCTTTCTAAGTTGACTATCTTCAGTATTTGTTGTAGCTATGGAAAGCTGACTGACATGAGGAGAAGTGCTCAGGACTCATCACCAAAGCGGGGTGGTTTACAGTGGACGAGCTTCCTGTTCAGTTTGCTGGGAGGCCCTGCTTGTGCATGGTGAGCTGGATATATCTAAGTAATAGTAAAAAGTGATGTCATTCATCTGAGTGCTTATGGTTAAGGGCTTAAAGCTGTAGGCACCAATGTATGCTTGGTGTCGGGGAGACAGGTGGGAAACAGACACTGAACTTGAGGACCTCCATGGTTAAGGATCCTGGGAGAGAAGAGCTGAGGACAGAATGAGAGGTTAGGGTTAGGAGGCAGCTCTGAGTTTTGTTTTTCTGTACAGTCCCTTTTTTATCCCTTTTTAAAGTTCTCTCCACAGTTTGAATCCAGGACTCAAGCTATAATTTGTCATGCTTAGGTAGTCTTGCCTTAAAATCGGGAATTTTCAAAAATATATACTAAAATACTGTGGGTTTTTCCTTCCTTCCTTCCTTCCTTCCTTCCTTCCTTCCTTCCTTCCTTCCTTCCTCCCTCCCTCCCTCCCTCCCTCCCTCCCTCCTTCCTTCCTCTCTCTGTGTAGCCCCGGCACTCACTCTGTAGACCAGACCAGGGTGGCCTCAACTTTACAGAGATCCGCCTGCCTCTGCCTCCCAAGTGCTGGGATTAAAGATGTGCGGCACCACCACCCGGCCTAAAATACTGTTTTTACCTATGGAAAGCATGGATTTTCAAGTCCCATAAAACCTTACTAGTATAAAATGACCATGCTCAAGTAGAGAAAGGACATAGCAAGGAAAACAATCATATTACTGAAATAATCCGGGGACTGATGTAGTGACAGCGGAGTTGGGAGAAATGGTACAACTATGAACCTGTGCTGGGTGTATTGTGAGAGGGTTTGCTGTCAAGCCAGACACCAAAGCCTGAGTAAGTGGAAGGATGGAGTTTGCAGCAACCGGGTGGATTATGAGTGTGGGAGGAGCTGGGCTGCGGGGTTATGGGACACCTTGGTTCAAGGGGGCATTGAAACGCCTTGGACACCTGCTAAGACAGTGTCAGGCTGCGGCTGAGTTCACTGTCTGACGTTCATAGAAGGGGCTGGGACTGAATACACACATTTTGGGCTCACTGGCATTTATGTGGGCTTTGAAACTCTGGAACTGGATGAGTCCATCTAAGTGATTCGTGTAAACAGGAAACATGTTCAATGTCATGTACGGCCAACAAAAAGCTGGCCTGAAACGAATTAACCGTTGTCAAGGTAATTGTAAGGCACTCAGGGGAAGTTGGGTTGAGCAAGAGCCCCAAGTCTGAGTTGTGGGTGGAGAACATGGGACATTTCAGCAAGATTTAGACTCCCCACGGAGAGGCACCCGGAGATGCCAGCGGTCGGGTTGGAAGGAAGAGCAAACAAGCGGGGTGGTAAATGCACAACGGAGGTTCGGGATTCAGATGCACCGGAGGCCGAGAAGCGGGGCACCGAGCTTTGGGCCCCATTCGCGCTCTCCACATTTGGGGACAATGACCAGCGACCCCCGGTGGCGCATGCTCCAGTGTGTGCAGGCCGCACTTCCTGGGCAGGGAGGCGCCGGGGCTACGTTACCAGCTCCGCCAAG